>CAKNWT010323530.1:0-13161 GCA_932066315.1 Andricus coriarius
TCTATACCTTACACCTATATACCTATCTACCCTATACCTATATACCCATCCACATACTACTATTTTCCAACCGAGCAATTCACGCCTACCCCGAAAGGGAAACGGCTTAATGGTATAATAATAATAATAATAATCATTCCTTTTTATTCAATTTAGTAAAGTTTTTATTTTTCTCGGAAATGGTACAAGATATCATAAATGAGTAGTGGAACTTTTTGTAGAACTTTTTTAACTGTGCAAACTATTTTCTTAACATTTTTTTTCGTATTTGTTGTTGTTGAACAAAAATGCGAAAATTCGATTTTATGAAAACAATTGTCCTGCCCACAAAAGTCATTAAGCCCGCATACCGTAATTAGGTCAAAAATTACGTAAGCTTGAAGATAAAATTAATTTTTTTTGAAACAAAGCAAAAAATTAAAATACGCATTACTTCGCAAAAAATATTTGTTTGACAAATCGCAAAAATACGTACCACCTAATTTCGTCTAAAAAACAACAGATTTTGTCTTCGAACGATTCTGCGGCTTCAAGTGTAGAACCTGTCTGATTTTAAATGGATTCGGTCTTTTCATATTTTCATATGAATCTTCAGAATATTCTCTTGACACCATTCAAAATTCTTTATAAGTTTCTAAACTTGTTCGAAATATTTAAAAATCTACATTTTGTTTTAAGTTTTTTGAAATCTTTTCAAGTTGAAAATGACATATTTTGAATCTTTTGAACAATTTTAATCCTAAAATCTTTTAAACTTTAAATTGTTTGAAAATCTTTTTTAACCCTTAGAGAGTACACCTCGGCCCCATAACACTCGGAGTACAGGGGGTCCATCGGGCCCCACGTCAAATAATGATGGATTCTGAAGCCCCAACTTGACTCCGCAGCGTATCAGAAGTTAGTTTAATCCTTCCGAAAAACGGTGCAATAACTTCTAAAAATGTAGGTACCTTTTCTCGAAATACAATATTTTAAGGAAAAAATACGTGTGATAGTCCACGTTTCAGAAAAATGTTGAAAAATGAAAGTGGCGATTTGAGAAAAAAATGCAAAAGCAATTTTCAGTGAATATGAAGGTCTACAAGCCTTAAATGATCGTAGAACGATTTTTTTGCATGATTCTTATATTTTAAGTAAAATGTACAAAAAAGCGGATAATTGCGATCAAACTTGGTATGGGGTCCGCTGGATCCAAGGTACTCTCTAAGGGTTAAGTTTATTTTAAATATAATTTATCCATGAAAAATTTCATTTGAAAGTTTCCCGGAAATCGTAAAATCTTAAGAAAATGTTATCATTTTCCTCAAAAAAAAACAGCAAAGTTTGTTGACATTGGCCAAATTTATTGAAGCACGTTTCGGTAGAAAGGCTAATTGTAACTGAGTATGTTATTTATTATTTGTTTGTTAAGAAACCTGGAAGATCTGGGAGTCATGAAATTTTGAAAAAAGTTCTGGAAAACTGGAAAAAATCATGGAATTTTGCAAAAAAAGACTGGATTTTTTTTATTTAAAGATTAATTTAAAAGACTATTAATGAAAGCCTTAATGATTGTGGGGGCGAAAAATGGTGGAAAATTAAAGAATTTACTGAAAATTATATTTTTGTTGTTGTTGAAAATAAATCCTCTTGTTTGTATATTCATCTGTTGTATCGAAAATTCAACTACTATTTGATAAAAAATTCATTTTTGTAGTTGAAAATTTACCTATTTTTTTTTTCAAATTCATTGTTTTTTTTAGATATAATGTATACAACTTGGTTCAAAACTTGAATATTATTTTTTTTAAATCATGGAAGACCTGAAAAAGTCTTGGAATTTTGAAAAAAGTGGAAAAATCATGGAATTTCAAAAACATTACTGAATTCTTCTTTGTTCAAAGGTTAACTTCAAGGATTGTTAATCAAAATCCTAATAATTATGTTAATACATCACGGCGGAAAATTTTCGAAAATTAAAAATATGTATTGAAAATTAGTTTAACTACAGTTGAACTATATATTTTAATTTCGTTGTGTTTTCGTAGAAAATAAATGTTCTTGCTTAAAATCTCTTTAAAAGTGTGAAAAAGTTTACAAATTGTATACTGCGGTAAAAAAATGTTAATAACCGCATTATTTTCTAATATTGAAATATAGAACAAATATAATATTGAGAAATCGTATGAAATTAAAATGTTCTCTTTTGTCATTAAATAAATCACTTATTTAGAAAGTTTGATTTACACAACTGATGGTGCATCCAATTCGTAATATTTATTAATATACATAATTAACAGACAGATATAACTTAAACAGGCTTTTTTGAGTGACTTACAAAATTCCTAGAAAAAAAAATTTAGCTGCAAGAATAAAAACCGAACACATTTGGAGAAGCACAAAAATAGGAATCATGAAATCATTACTATCAGCATATTTTTTAACAAATTAAAAATATACACAGTAAAGTCTCACCTATTTCTATCTCCCTTATTTCCTGTCGCCTCTATTTCCCGTCGGCTGTACATGGTTATTTCCATTTTCGCAGTTCCGGCAACTCCCACCACGGCCCCGGTACATTCTCCTCCGCGTCAGTGGCTGACTAATTAAAAAGAGGCCCGCAGAGCGGGAATCCATCAATTGAGTATTTTAGTATGACGTCATGGGAATTCGTCATACCACTTTTGTGAGAAAATATTATGAACGTAATAGTCATAAATGTGCAAATAGTAATATTTCTCAAGTGTAGAATCTATGTTTTCAGACATGTTCCATTCTTTTGTCGATTCCCGACCTTTCAGTTTCATAAAATAAAATATATATCCTAAATGTCAGGATAGTGGTACTCTAACCTTAAATTTCGGACAGTTGCTTCGTGAAACTGAAAGATCTTCAACCGATAAGAGGAAGAAGAAACCGAATTGCGCAAATACATTCTACTCTTGAAAAGATGACTGTGCAGACCTTTATAACTTACCTTCACGTTTCGAAGATTCTCACCAAAAAGTCGTACATTTCTACCTGTCGACGTCATGCCACAAAACTCACTATTCCGCGAAATATTTGCGTCGTTTTTTGATTCTATACGGACCTGAACCGTTTCCAAAATATTGCGTTATATACTCGACAGAGTACTCGCGCACTCGGCCATTCCGAGGCGAGAGTCGCAACCGTCTCTCGCCCCACACGCTGAGAAACTGCATGGGCCAGCAGTTCTATGAATGTCGAAAGTATTTATTTGTATTATTATCAATAGTATTTATGATTGATTTCAAATCTCCCACGCTTTTCGGTTGAAAAAGTTGCGTACAGGCGGCGGATCGATACAAGAACGGGGCAACCAATGAGCGTCGTTTATTAAAATAAACTGCTAAATCGCGGTAAAGGTGGGGCCCCCTCCAGCTTGGAAATAAAAGAATCATTTCGTTTCAAGGTTAGAGAAATAGGCGAGACTTCATTGTGAATTAAAAATAAACTGGTTTTCCTTTCTCTGATTATTAATTAAATTATTTGAGCAAAATAATTTTTTTTTCATTGTATAATCATTGACCCCACTTTTGAGTATATTTATAAACAATTGAGTACGTCTACTTGCTGGGTATGTAAATTTTTTATTTTCAAAAATTTTCTATCATCATAATCAAATTTGGTTCTTAATTAATATAATTTTGCTCTTACTTCTGCAACAACGGTAATGTAATAAATTAAAATAATGGACTGTGGTGGTAAATAATTGTGCACTTTTCAGTCAGTGCTAATATAACACCGCAAGAAGAACATTCAAAGATAAATCATTTCAGAAATTGCTATCTTTCGCCATTTTCCGACGCGCAACGTGCACCTTCAAAGTAACTCTTAGGTGCATCCGCCAAGAGAAAGCAGTTATCAGCACATGTTTGTCACATTTTCTGATATTCTCTCATTAGCCCAATCATTTTAGACTTTTGTCACCGGAAAAATCGCGGGCTGAGATTTTTTGACGCAGTTAAGTGCCCCTCGAGAAGCAGATGAAGAAATCACAAAATTGTCCAATAAATAATTACCGGAAGTGTCCGCCATCTTGAACTTTTTGACTATTTTTATTGAAAATAAGTGGCACATTTAAATGACAAACTTGTAGGGGACTTAATTTTAGACAGCTATTGTACAAACAAGTTTTTCGTGCGACGTGCAGATCACGGTCGGGAACGCTCTCAACGCAGCGGTGTGAGAGAACTCGCGCTGTTGGTCAAAATATATGTGTTACCGGCAAAGCCTGAAGTGGCGGCAAAAGTTTGGCTAGGCAATGCGCGTATTGCGGATTCGTTTTAGGCAAAGTCGGAAATACTATGTGAATTCGGGCATTCCCTGGTATGAATTCAGGAAAACCTAGATGTGCAAAATGTGTCATAGGCAAAGTTATAAAATAAAACATTCGCTTCGAATGGTCCAGCCTACGAATCCTACGATATCAAAAGTTTGTAAATACTGGAATGAAATTTTTGCTTTCTCAGTACGTTTCTCAAATCAAGGTTTCTATTATTATCTTGACGTGTTAGTAACACATCAGAGAGCGTGCTACAGTCGACAAGAGTTCTTATGTGATAATATAATCTTCATTTAAAATTAACGAACTCGAAACTGTAAATGGCTCTTCTCACAATGTGAGTGAGATAATGTTTAAAGAAAAATGTATGATAAGTTGAAAGACATAAAGAAACCATAAAATTTGCATTTGATTCAATCCGAAGAAATTGTAATTCTAATTGCCGTAGTTTTAAAAAGATTTCATGATGGTTTCTATAAAATACGAATGAAAACCGAAATAATTTCTTCACTGTATTCCAAAAATCTGTTACAAGAATGCAAATGGAATTTTTTGAAAATTGACGATGTACCAAATACTCTCTTATACCCTATACATTGTACAATGTACAATGATACAATTGTGCATTCTTACATTCCCCACGACATTTTTGGCACATCTTACGTTGCCACTTTGGGCTTTTCCAGTAACACATGTAGTGTGTCCAACAGCGCGAGGTCTCCCACACCGCTGCGTTGAGAGCGTTCCCGACCGTGATCTGCACGTCGCACGAAAAACTTGTCCATACAAAAGTTGTTGGAAATTGAGTCCCCTACAACCTTGTAATTTAAATGTGCCACTTGTTTTCAATACAAATAGTCAAAAAGTGGAAAAGACTGCGCCACTTTCCTAATTTTCTACACTTTTTGCTTATTGCTAGCGACAAATAATTTTCTTACAAAAATATCGTCTTGATAAAAATTGTAGAGAATCAAATTCTCTACAAATTTGTGACTGAACTTTTTCATCGAGAAATGCAAAATACGCGTGAAAATCCACGAAAACAGAAAATCCAAGATGGCGGACACTTCCGTTAATTATTTCTTGGACAATTTCGTGATTTCTTCATATGCTTCACGTTTTTTCTGTTTCTTTAATCGAATTTGATCTAAAGTCATTGGGCTATATTCTAATAGATCTAAAATTTCCCACCTCATCTCTGCTGGAATTAACTTGGCGATTTCCACACGGGTGCATGTAGTTACCTTCTGGCAGTATAGAAAGAGAACGAAAATCACGAAAGTATTTTGTTTCGTTTCGGTCGGGTCACTGGATTCAACATGAAGTCAATTTTGTTTTATCTCACTATTTTTTAACTAATATAAGAATATGTTTATTAAGAAAGCCCCACTTTCATCATCTTTTGACTTTTGATACGTTCGTACTTCGTGTATGTAAAACTAAAATACACAGTAAAAGGAACGCAGTAATATGTACACATTTTTTGCTCATCCGGAGTAATACGTAGGAGCATACATTTTATCATAATTTTTAATATTATTGTATATTACTTTATTTTTTGGTCTTCATTACTGTTTTTTATGTACTGTTTTTTAAGTTAGAGTGAAACAAAAACATAGGGTTACTTAATTATATATTGAAAATAATAATTATATCATATGATAATGCCCAACGGTCATACCACGCTGGAAGCACCAGTTCCCGTTAGATCACTGAAGTTAAGCAGTGTTGGGCGCGGTTAGTAATTGGATGGGTGACCGTCTGATACTACTGCGTTGCTGTTGGCGGTCGTGGGTGTGGGGTGAGCCCACACTTGCAGTTATTTACTACAACAAACTATCCACCTAAAAAACACTATCCGAATCGGGTAGTGTCACGCGTACCCCTAGAGGCTCGCCGAAAGGGAAATAGCTTAATGATATATATAATGAAGAGATTCTCAAGGAGATTATTGTTGGTTCCATGATGCTTTTCAGATCGCATTGGTTTTCTATAGTTTAACTTGCAATTTCGGAAGGTCAGCGAACTTTTTATTCCGTGCTTGCCAGATCATAAGAATTTTTAATGGGCCAATTAGGGCTATTTCTACAGAGGAACGTTGATTTTATAATTTACAGATGTACATATATCAGTATCTGATAGCTGGGTGTTTCTTTCCATTCAATTCTACTGTATTTATAACTTTTTTTTAACTAATCCACGGATACCTGCACGAAGAAAAATGGATGTTTAAATGTAGATGTTCAAAGGGTATAAGATTGTACCGCCTAACGTGCAGATCGTGCGTTGAAATTTCACGACTATTTTCACGGCAATATTTTCGATATTACAATTTTGGAACATTTCCAAAGGATCAAAGTTAGCTATCCTTAATTTAAATCGGATAACGACTTTTGCTGTCTACACGGCGGAATACGTTCTCAGCTTACTTACCCCGTTTTTATTTTTAAGATTTTAAACTTTTGAATTACAAATATTAAACATAACCTCAACTTGATTGAATGTATCTTCTGAGCGATATTTCATACCCTTTATCTGTTTTTTTATGTATTTTATTATTATTATTAGTTGGGTTAAGACCGTAACAGCCCCTGACGCTTAAGTAATCTCGTTGCGTCCCCTTGTGAGCCTAAGCGTGACCCCAAAGCCCTCTCCATAAGGAGAGGACCGCAGCCACGCTGTTGGCTAATATCTCTGACTCACTGATGCAGTAACTGCCAGTGAGTATCAGACATTTCCCCGCAATCGCAGGGCAGTGACAAAGGATGTCAGTAGCTGTCTCATCATCCATTTCGCATATACGACAAAGGGACTCTCCGCAAGCCCTATCTTATGTCTGTGATATCCGAGGTTCCCATGTCCTATAAACATTTCTGTTAGGACTTTGATCTCTTTTCTCCCGAGCTTAAGTATTTCCCTTGCTCGCTTAAAGTTAAGCTTTGAGCCCAAGAGTGTTTTGGTCTGTCTGCAACCAGAGACCAAATAACACTCATTCTGATGTTCCTCAGTCAGCTAACTGTTAATTTCTTCAGTGACTGACCTATTGGAAATACCTACAACTGGCTCGGGTTCAGTAAAATTTCTTTTTGCTGCTTGTTTGGCTAGCCTATCCGATATCTCATTGCCCTTGATAGAGTTGTGTCCAGGCATCCATAGCAGAGTAACTCGGTTTTCCGTCGCTAGCATATTTAATGCCTTAAAGCACTCCCACACTAATAGCGACGTGATCGTTGTATCATTCAAGGCCAATATAGCAGCCCTGCTGTCTGAGCAGATACGGATGTTTCTTTTGTTGTCATACTGCTTTGCCTTGTAGGCGCACTGGAGTATGGCCATAATCTTAGATTGTGTAACTGTGGCGTAGGACCCCAACCCGATTGTGAAGCCCATTCCATTCCTTCTACGATATACACCGGTTGCGGCATTCTCCTCCTTCCTGGAGCCATCTGTGAACCAGTTGTATCACCATCACTGGGCAGATGTGTCCCTGGGCATGTTAAGGGTCGGCCTCCCCGCGATATCGACTGGGATCTTCACTGCTGTCGAGATCCTTCTTTCATTTATCAAATTTAGTCTCTAGGGCGCCTTGGCAGCCACGGCCTTGATGATGAGATGGAGGGGATCGAATCCTATTAGTGTCCCCAGTGCCATCGTGGGTGAGGACTTCGAGGCACAGTGGACAGCTCGACCCTGCTCCACCAGACCACTGCCGCATAGGTTGGCCTTGGTCGCAAGATCGCTGTGTAGATCCACATGAGTGTCCCCGGCTTCAAGCCCCAGCTGTTTCCTATGGCTTTCCTAGAGAGCCATAGAGTCGCTACTAGCTTCTTGCACTTGTTTTCCAGGTGCTCGTTCCATAACAGCTTCTTATCCAGAATTACTCCTAGGTATTTTGCTGGTTTTTTTATTTCCAGTTGTCCTCCAAGTTTCAGTGTACTCGTGGTTCCCCACTTATACCTTCTGTTGAAATCAACAGAAGGCCGCGCGCGATAACTAGTATATCGTCCGCATAGCCTATGACGTGGTGACCCTGACTCGAGAGTAGCTGAAGCAGTTCATCCACTACTAGGCACCACAGCAAGGGCGATAAAACTCCTCCATGCGGACATCCCGAGTCAACAGTTCCACATAAAGTGGTATCGCCCTTAGTCGTAGTTAGATTCCTGTTGGCCAACATATGGCACGTCCATTCCACGGCTACAGTAGGCACACCATGTGTGATCATGGCCGCCCTGATCACCTCTCCAGAGGTGTTGTTAATGGCTTCTTCGATGTCCATGAAGGTTCCGATCGCGAGGCCTTTCTCCTTCAGGTGTCCTTCAATTAGGTTTATTGCTCCGCTTAGGGCCGTCTCCGTCGAGTGACCAGCCCTATAGGCGTGTTGCTCTTTGTAAGTAACCTCCTTGACAAGACCTTATCGCGGATATCTCTATTCACAAGTCTTTTCTCTGTTTTTAGTAGAAAATATGTTAGGCTAATGGGACGGAAATCCTTGAGTAAGGTATAACCGATCCTACCTGCTTGCGGACATGTTCCAGCGTCAGACTAGCCGTAGCAAGTCTCACTAGCGGCCATATAATGGCCTCTCCAGCCCTCTGTAAGAGGAGTGGATATATGCCATCTGGGCAAGGAGATTCGTAAGGGCTGAAAGACTTCGGGGCCCACCTGACCCTGGCAGGGGTGATAATCTCGTTGGCAAGCCTCCGTTTCAGACCCAGTTGAGCCGCAGGCGACTTTGGTTGCCTCTGAGGTGCCGTCCCCACATCTCTAAACCTTGAAAAGTCCGAGAAATGTGCCTTGATCGGGTGAGCCAAGGTGTCCCCGTCTGACTCTGAGTAACCCCCGCCGGGCAATTTCAGATTGCCGAGAATAGCGTCCGTATTTCGAGAACGCAGCCTATCCAGTCTAACAGCCTCAGCTCCCTTCTCGGTGTCTGTGCAAAAGTTGGTCCAGCTCTCTTTCTTTGCCATACGTATTGCACCCCTGTATTCATCGCTCATCATTGTCAATGAGGTGCATAGTTCCTTCGTTTTGCCATTACTGGCTTGTGTGAACCTCTCTCTGGTTTCCCTACGAAGCTATTCGAGTTTTCCATTACACCAGTGTGTCTCCCCAGCCTTTCGGACTCTTGTAGGTCGACAATTACTTTCATAAGTAGCTATGATGGCTTCCGTGAAAGTGTTGGCTGCCATCTCTAGGGCAATATTTCACCAGTTTACATACCTCCACTGGTGGGTTAGTATCGCTGTCGCACGGAAAGTAAGCCACTCCCATAACTAGCCTTCCTATTCCTTCAAGATCAGCGGCTATCACCATCAGGCCTCTCGAACATAGCTCAAGCAGCGGGACAGTGGAGGCAAGTTAATCTGAGTACTGGTGAGACCAGGAGCAGTCATTTAGGTCTGCTCCCGATCTTCCTGTGTCTCAACAGGCTCCTTCTGTCCCTGGCCGGTAACCCTCAAGTTGAGCTGTCCAAAGTGCTAGAAGGGCTTGTTGTCGAGGGCCGCAAGAGACCTCGTCTGGGACTCAGGAATCTGCACAACTAGGAGATGCTTGGAGCCTCCTGCTGTGTCCTCATCCTGAGGCCTATCGTGCCTAACGATTCGCCAGGACGCTGTCTTAAGTGAGGGGCTAAAACCCTCCAGATGTTGGAGTTGCTCAGACGGGTCTTGCGTTTACCCGGGAACCACGCCGTAGCTCTCATCATCTTCTGGAGTAACTCAATCCCACCCACCTTAAGCGCTACACCTTCCCACGGTTTTGTCTCGACCACTGCTTTGACTAGCCAAGCTTTAGCCGCTAGGTCGGCTGCCACAAATACGAAGACCCCTCCCCTGCAGAAGGAGGTCACGAATCTTGGTCATAGATCTGGTGACACTCTTTTGAGCACCCTCTAGGTAGCCCCCCCCCCTGAAGAGCTCATACTGCTCCGTAGTGAGCATTGAGTCCGGGTAATTTCCATCGTGGGGTGTCCTCTGGGCCCCTACCTCTCTTCTGGGCCTCAGCGCTGGAAGTCGGCCGTGTGGCTGCCTACGTTCCAGCTCCCGCAGCTGCTCTGCTAGCTTGCTGCGCTTGCCTCTTCAAGGTCCTTTTCAGGAAACCGTCGAGCCTTTTCTTTTTGTTGAGGGACTGATTAGCCTCTCCTATTACCATAGCCTTGTTCAGAGGGACCGGCAATCCCTCAGCTCCCGAGGGAGCTGGGGCCACAGCCTCCACCTGAATTTGGCTTGCCGGAAAAACAGATGCAGGGGAAAGGGTTATGTTAGACCCTTTAAGGCCCAACCTCTGCCCCCCTCCGCCAACTCCCTTCCTCCTTCCTTCAATTGTCGGTTTGGTTTTGCGTGATTCATTTTGATCCCACGAGAAGCTAGGGAGCCCCGCATGCAGGGATAAAACTGAATTAAGAGGCTGAATTTGAACATTGCGTGAGACACTCAATGTTCAAGTATCCGCTTTAAGACCACCATAAGAAACGGTGGGGTGCTTCTTGGTCGCAATGCGGACTGCAGGTCATTCCTGTCCCGATTTCAAAGCTGTAAATCGGTCCGGGAAGGGCCTCGACCCAGGGATCCAGAAGGCTCGTGTTATCTAGGCTTTTTCACCCTTCTACCATGCCGAAATTACGCATACCAGGAGAGCTCGTTCATAGCGATGCTTTCACTCATATCCATACACATGCAGACCGAGGTCCTTTTGACCCCCATGTCCCATGAGGTTGTTTATGTATGAACATTCAAGTTTAATTTGTTTTATGAATTAGACCAATTTATAAGAATAAATGTATAAAGGTGGAGATGATTGATGGCCTTTGTTATTTATGGCCTTTATTAGCCATCAATCAATATCACCTTCATCCAGTCAAGTTTAATTTTAAATTTACAAATAAGTTATTAATTAATTCCTTAAATGATCAAAAATAAGTAAACTTCTCATGGATGGATGGATGGATGGATGGATGGATGGATGGATGGATGGATGGATAGACGGACGGATGGCGTTGAGAAACGCCAAACATAATCTCAAAATACTCTAACTGGTTATTCTTCTTCAATATTTGATGATCTTTAATTAGAAATATGAATTTCTGTCGAGAGATGCCCAACATAACCTCAAAATACTTTAACTGGTTATTCTTCAACAATATTTGATGATTTTTATTTAGAAATATTAATTTCTGTCGAGAAAAATCATCAATAATCTCAAATAATTCTAAACTAGTTAGTTTTCATCAGTACTTGATGATTTTTATTTAAAAGTACCCATTTCCGTTTAAAAACATCTTCCATAACCTCGAATAACTTTGATTAGTTATTCATAATTAATAGTTGATGATTTTTACTTAAAAATATTTGTTTCTTCTTTGAAACCCTCATTTTTTTCTCAATGATAGATTTTAATAATAGTTTGAATAATATTCGCTTTAGTCTGTTTATTTTGTCATCGCAAAAGAAATGCGTTCGTCGCGCCACCTTTTGTAATTATAAAAAAAAACCTAACGCCATTTATTGACTGCAGAGCTAATTTATGTTAATGGTATAGACTATAGACTATAGTTGAGACTTTAGATTCTTTAGACGGCACTATGAATTGTAAAAAAATATTTCTAAAAAATAATTAATAAATCAATACACGTTCAATACATAGATATATGTTCGGATATACTTATAATTATTCGGTATTTGTCAGGTCACAACGCTTATAATACAATTGAAATTTCGCACGCAACGGGGGGAGTTCGAACGCCTAAACCTAAGCACGCAAGTCGATTATCTTAACCACTACACTATTAAACAAGCTACGATCTGTAAAATAATCCCGAAATGCATTTGTAACTGAGGTGATGGCCTCGGTAACGACTTCTGAATACGCGTCCATGCCATCGCGCGCACAAGAAAAAAGTTCTCGCATTTACCTCATATCCATACAAGTCAGCTGTGACAGGCGCGGGACACAAACACGTCTTGCTCCAATAAACTGTCAACTGTACGCGATCTGTGAATAAGATGTGCCATCCAAAATAGTGTTATTTATTATAAAACCCCTTCATTGCTAAGTGGGAATATGGAGTAATGTGACGACTGTCACAGAAATGTCAAAAATAAATGTTTTTTAGGTGATGCCATGAGGTAATGCAATCCATCCATTGCTGATGACGTCATGAATTCACCCGGTGGTCCACACGGATCGGATCGGTAACATGTACCGATCCTTCTGCAATGTTCACTGCACCACTATTATAATCTCGGTTCAGTGAATTTCACATATCTTACTGTGACATTTACAAAATGCTAAGTGATGACTTTGGATGTAGGTCGTTCCCGCATGAATTGGACAACCAGATAGTATGTGTCCTAGATGCTCGGGGTGTGCATGACACGCTCTGCAGCTATCATCGGGAATGTCTAGGCTCAAAATGTGGCGACGGTATGCTAGAGTAGAAATGTCACCGTCTTGGCATGCCAAAATGAAACACTCCGTGCCCGACTTCAATCCGGGTGATTTAAGGAAAGCAAACGTTAGCTCATACGACATCGACAGATCCTCTACATTTCCGTGAAAGATTCCATGCATCTTCTTCTCGAGGAGCTGTTCGCGGAAGTTTTTCTCCTGTGCTTTCTTAATCTGGGCCTTCAGGAGTGAGTACTCGAGATGCATAATATTTTATGCACCTTGCTCATCCCTGATATTGAAGTCAAGGCCGTGTGTTTCAGCAGACTCCTCCGCTGCTTTGTAGAGAAACGCCCCTTTGCCCACTTCATCGTGTTTCCTGACCATTTTAAGAAGAGGGTCTTGTCCATTTGCGACTATATGTGCTGTACCCAAAATAATCCTATTGTGAAGACATTCAAGATTTAGTATTCCGCGACCACCTTGAC
>CAKNWT010323532.1:0-12225 GCA_932066315.1 Andricus coriarius
GAATAACAAACTTGTAGATCCTTTTTGGGTTAAGAACTTTTATCGATTAATTTTTTTCGTACCTTGTGTCACGTTTAAAAAAATTTAATTTTTATGCTTTGAATGTTATCTATTACGATTAAAACGAAAACTACGCGTCATATCAAAAAATTATTGAACCCAATTTAGATGAGTTTTAATATTTTTCGGAAGAGCAACTTTGGTCTATTCTTATTTTCCATAGCATGCGTCGTTTGTCCAAAAACTTAATTTAAAAATTTTTAATATTGTTTTTTACGAATAAAACAGGAACTACGCATCCTATCAAAAAATGATTCATAACGAATTTGCAGATCCTCCTTGGGGCAACAATTTTTGCTGATTCATTTTTTTCTGTACCTTACAAAATTAAATTTTTTGATTTTTCAAGAACATTTAAAAGGTTGTTTTGATAGTCCTTACAAATTATCCAGTATACAGACGACGACAGACAGACAGACACCGACGTAAACACTATTTCTTCTGACTCAGGGGGCCACAAAACGTCGACATTTGATGGAATCCACGAAAGTCATTTTTCACATAAAATCAATACCTTCTCATTATGATGAGAATGTAAAAACTAGAAATGATGTTTAACAAATGAAGTCGGAATGCAAACTTTTAGGTCCTGAAGAAATTATATAATTTTCCGTTTGTAAAACTAAATACTTATTCCTATTAGCACATTTTTTTCTACAGCTAATTGCATCAAGTCTTTACGTTCATTTAATTACCAGAGTTTATATTTTATATTAGGTTTATAAAATCTTAATAAGATTTCTTGGAAATTTTAGAAAAAGACCTTACGTAATTTGTGAATAAACCTTATTTGTTTATTCATTTATTATTTTTTCGTGATTCACCGACTTAAAAACATATTTCGTGAAAAACAGTTTTGACTACGTACTCCCCCATATAAGAAAGCGAAGAAAACTCGCCGACTTCGCCCCCCCCCAACAAAAGGTTTTACGCGATTTATGCACGGCCCTTAACGAGTTGCTAGCCAACACTGAAAAATAAATGCAAGTGTGGATTTTTAGAGGTACAATAAATTCTTTATTATCCGACTGGGATTTATACAAGAATTTAACATTTTTATCTGAGGACTCGGTTCACAGTCCTCAGAAGTGGGGACTTCTCTCCTCCACAGTGTCCGCTGAAATCATCTTCATCTATGCTATTTACGAATACACCACCAAGATTCATGCTTTTAGCATATTCAGCCTTCCTCTTGATGGAACTGAAAAATAAAAATATAAATCAAATATTCTTATCATTATTGAAACAGAAACGTCAAGAAAATTTTATGTGAAGACTTACTCAAGATCATCATAGGAAATCATATCCTTCCCTTTGTATATATACGACACTTGCTGTTCTTTGTCGTAGAAACGCGTCCATACTCCATTTTTTTCCTTTGGACAAATATCGTAATACGTTATCGGCAATGAAGAATTTTCTGCAATTTCTGCGTCCCTACCAATGTTGTTTTGATTAGCTAAGGTAAATTCTAACCCATTAACAGTAGTTCCGAGTATTAACTTGCTTGGTGGAGCACCTTTCGAAAGCCAGTATTTCACAATATAATCCTGAGAACAGAATTAATTTAAAACAATCAGCACATAGATTTAAAGTGTTGTAAAATGGGTTAAATAAGCGGTGTGCGTGAGGAAAACCAGTCCAACTTTATTGTAAACCCTGTTTAGTACAGTTAAATTAGTTATGATGAATAAAAGGTGCATTTTTATACGATTCTGAGTTTTGGAAGTTTGGTTGTAAGAATTTTTTATTATTTGTGGGGAAAAGTGGTTCATATTATTTTATTAAAAACCAAACAAAAAATTTTTTCTGTTGATAATCATTTCGTTTAATAGATGGGAATACCTTTCAGAACCTTTCAGAACGTTCAAAAAGTGAAAATCTATAAAACTGTAAGATGTATTGTAATATGTCTTACTTACTTAAAGGTGAAGTTAATAATAAGTCTGGTTACGTTCCAAGTGACAATACGCAGATTACTTAACGTTGCTACCAGTTTTAGTAACCTTATTTGCTTCAAAATAATTAGTCAAATTATTAATTATGAATAGTTACTTTTTCTGTAAAGTTAACCTGCCAAGTATATTCTTTTACTTTGTTTGATGAGCGATCGACTTAGCCCCACTCAGTGGGGTAAAGTCGCTCACTTTTGAAGGGATGGTAAGTAGTTGTTCTTGAATTAAATTTTTATTTGTGCTTTATTATACGAAAAAGGGCTAGAATAGAGATAATACGTTTGAAGCATCAATGCCTCATTTTGTTTCCGTCTTTGACTTTATTGTGAGAAACACAAAAAAAAGCAAACTGCTGGAACCCATTTTACGGCGAATAAATCTAATAACTATAAATGGAAAGTTCTGAAAATTAAGCAATATAAAAAATGGGCTCGTTCTATTACGTACTTCTTAAATTATTTATTGAAGCTTTTCATTTAAAAACAGTACTGATAAAACTGCCTCAATTTATGTGTTGGCCAGAAAGTCTTTATCGTTCTCATATTTTCATTTTGCAATGTTTTCTACAAAATTACAGTGGTCACTAATCTATGATAAATGCACCATCTTTGCCTATAATAATCTATTATAATCTATTAATATAATCTATTATAATCTATTACTATAATCTATTATAATCTATTATAATGGACAAAGATGGTGCATATATCATGGATTAGTGTTCATTGTTATTTTGTAGAAAGCATTGCGAAATGAAACTATGAAAACGATAAAGACTTTCAGGCCAACCTAATAAAAAATTGTTAATCAACAAGGTATTGATCAATTCCATCTCAAATTAGGAAGAGAGGTTCAGCTTAGGGTGTCGTAATGATTTGGTATTTGGATATATAATTTTATTGTGAAAATTAAGGAACATGTATTTAATATTGTAGTCCAAAATGCTGTTTAAATTTCTTACAATCATTCCAAAATTACCTGCAAACTCTAAAAAGTTGATAGAAGAGTTTTTCCAAATGCAGTATTTGCCGAACGAGCGTATGCATTCGGGATTTAATTTTTTTCATTCGTCGTCGGAATTGTTGATCTCTTAAATCATCCAAAGAAAATATAAAAAAAATTGAAAAATGACGAAATAGCAAACGTTTTTCTAAAATTCTTGAAAATAGATTTTCTAAAAACCCCAAATATCGCAATTTTTGGAATCAACGAAAGGTATTTACAAGAAATTTTCACCTAAAAGTGTGCACACTTATAAAAGTTGTGCAAAAAATATCTCTTGCTCTTCTGTGATATTTCGCATCGTTTACGAGAAAAAATAACAAATTATATTTGAAGAAAAAAATCTTTTCCTGGACTTAAAGATCACACAACCCCTATGAATTTCACAGGATGTCCTTTTCCTAGAAGCAGAAATTTTAAACAAAATGCAAGACAAAATAGAAAGGGTGGGACTTTCCAGAAAATCTTCTCTATTTTTTCATCGAATTTTTATAACATGAAGAAAAGATTTCCAAGAAACCCCAACAAAAGGGCAAACGTTGTTTTTTGTGGAACTTTTCCAGATGTTTTAACTTTTATCTTAAAAATTGTTGTACCTTTTGTTGTTTCCGAGAAAATGCGAAAATTCGATTTTTTAAAAGGAATTTTTCCAATGTGAAGCAATTATTTACCGAGAACGAAGCACCCGACATAAGCACATATTGCCAGGTATTTCTAAAGAAAGGTGGAATTTTCAGAAAATCTACTTTAAAGAATTTGGAAAAAAGTCGCTATTTAGTTATTTCTGAAGTTTTCCTGATTTTTTTGACATCCACTGAAAGAACGAAAATTCCGTCGTCAAATAAAAAAAAATCCCGAATGCCTACAGTCGTTTATAAAATACTGTATTTCGAAAAAACTTTGTGTCAATTTTTATGAATTCGCATGTAATTTTCGAAGAATTGTAAAAATTCAACAATAAAATTTTTCTGACACCTTCAGCTGGAAATTTTTAAACAATTTTCTTGATTTGAAATTGAATTGGTCTATTATAGATACGAATGAAACTATTGTACTTGCACGAATAAAAAAAATTTAGAATTGCATACATTCAAAGTAAACAGAAAGAAATTTAAAATATAAAAATTTTAAATCTTGTACTTAACAACTGGAACCTATAAAAATATTATTTCAATATTTTAAAGGATAATAAAAAATATGATGAACGGTAACGCATTTTTAACAATTTTAGATTTAAGTACTCTCAATTCAAGTTTTTTTCAATAATTTTAAATTTAAAGGTTCAATAAAAAATTGTGCAAATTTTTTCCGAAATTATTTAACATGTAACTATTTAAAGATCGAATATATAATATCTAAGCAATTCTAAATTTTCCAAAAGTAAATTTGATGTATTTGAATTTAATTCTACAATATATTTCCGATCGAACGACGCAAAGTCTGGAAAACAGAAAAATTTCAAATATGATGTAATAACAGTAAACAAATTTAATTAAAGTCGAATTAAATGTTTTTCCATTTATAAAAATTTGAAAGTTTTTGAAAATTTCAAATGATTTGGCAATTACTAATTATAATTTTACATTTTTGTCTCATTGTTTACGGCGCTCTCGACTAATTAAAAACATTTTGCGTCTAATAAAAGTACTTACAACGTTTAATTTCCGATCCTCTGTATTTTCTTTGGATGAATGGTACAGTGGAGCAATATGACCAACTTTCACTATTTTATCCTCATTGTAAACATCTCCTTGAAAATTGTAAGTCCTCAAATTTATGAAACTTACATACTTCGATATTCCTTTAATATCATATTTCTTAGCAGTCGATTCTCGAAAATCAACTGCTAAAGATAAAATTAAACCGCTTTTATCGAAGTTTTCTTTTAGTGCCTTCAATAGTAAAACAAAATTCTGCTTATCAGAAGCAAGTGCATTATTGACGTTTAGATATTGCGATTGAAGTTCGATGCCATTCAGTTTATATTTTTGAACAAAGTTGACAACATTATTAACAAGTTTTTCTCGCAGAGTCGGATCAAACAATATTCTATAAATTGAAAAAAAATTAATATTTTCATTTTTAATGACTCCAAAGATAACATTCAATCAATTTCAATAATACAGAATTCTATATTTAATCTTGGATGGAAATATAAAACTTACTTATTATTAATTTTTTTTCCCGTATCATCCCATAGCAACTCCTCTATGGCGATTAAGGTTTTCAAGCGTCTGTTTTTTTTTCGAAGATTGTTCATCCTTTGCAACCCATTCATTCCTATACCTGTATATCCATCGCTCACTAGTACAGTAGCGTTTTTTTCAATTACAGCCGTACCGTAAAATAAGTGAGTGCAAAGAGATACATCGATCATCTCTATGTGTAGCGCTTCTCTGGGCATGTCATCGTCATTATTATTATAGTAACAACCAATTATTTATGGAGATTAATGATGAGGAGATTTAGTTTTAAAAATAACACAACTTCCTTTTTCAGTTGTTCTTATTATAAGTAGCCGTTCAAAAACTACGTCACACTGCCAGGGGAAGGTGTTAACAGGTTTTGTGATGATTTGCCACGTAGACGTGGAGGAATTAACGCAGAATGTCACATCACATATAAAAAATATGCATGTTAAAACAAGTTTTTTGAAATGTTTTCGAGACGCTCTCACTTTTTCTCGGTTTTCTCACAAATGCGAGTTGAAATAGCTTTTATTTGAAAATTGAGCTATCAAATTTTTCATTCTGAATTCATCTCCTTGGTTCAAAACTTAACTATTTTTTTGAAAATTCGTTTTTTTGTTTGTTATAAATTAATTTCTCAAAGTGAAGTTTAAACTATTACATTTGTTGTTAAAAATTTATTGTTTTAGTTATAAATTCAAAAATTTAGTTCTTTATTTGGTTTATACTCTCTCCCTTTTACGGGGTTGAGAGTCTTTACATAACCATTACATGTATTCTTACAAACAAGCCCTCGCTATATATCGCCTCAAATTATTATTCTTATTCCTAAACGCTTGCGACTTTGCCTTGGGCTTCCATTTCCTCTTGCCACTATCAATTTCAAAATTTGACTCTAGTCCGCAGTACTACTCCATAATTCTCTTTCTTTAGGTGTTATTTTTTGGCTTTTTTTCCTTCCTACCCAGGGCAACCTGCTCTCTCTCTCTCTCTCTCTCTCTCTCACTCACTCTCTCAGATTTTCTAGTTTCTTCATTCATTTCTCCCCCTGACCAATTTCATTCAGAAATCAATTTCATACTCTCTTCTATATAATACTTTTGCCTTCCCTTTCGTCACATGTACACCTCTCTGACACATGCAACCATGTTTCCTGCTCATACCTACAGACTCTACACACATTCTCTTCTTCATTCATCCAATACCTACATGCTCTTATACCTTCTCCTATTATGAATCTCACCACTCTATTCCGTCTGCTCTCCTGTTTAATCTTTTTCAGATACTCTGGTTCCACTTGCTTCCCAACCATTCTATACCAGTGTTGTACCTTTAATCTGCGATTTTTTTCCCATTTTTCTTCATTGAATTGCCTTCATCTCTTTTCTATTTCCTGCCACTCTCTACTCCTCAGTTGCATACCATATTCAAACCATATTTCATATCTCACATCCTCCCATTTTGAATGCCCCACGTTACCCCTGCACTCTTTATTCATAACCTCCTGGGCACACACTTGTGCAATTTTGCTTCTCTCTCCCCTTCCTAGTTTCTCAGTTTATATTTTTTGGAAGAAAATTAATCTTAATGATTGAAAATTTATCTACTTAGTGGAAAGTCGAATTATTTTGTTAAAAACTTATTTCATTAATTGAAAAAGCATCTTTTTGTTTGAAAATTTCACTATTTTGTTGAAAATTCGCTTCGTTTTAGTTAAATATCCATTTTTTTCACTGTAAATTTAAAAAGGTTATTTTTGGTTGAAAATTGATCCTTTTCAGTTAAAGATTTAGCAATTTGCTTGAAAATTTATATATTTTGTTATGAGTTTGTATTTTTTTTGTACAAAATTATACTTCTTGATTTCAAAGTAAATTAAATGGCTTAAGGTTAAACTAGTTTAACGAAAATACGTTTTATTATTTAAAGATCTAACTATTTGGTGAGCGTTTTTAAATGATTTTTTTCAACTGCAAATTTAACTATTCCGTGTTTGGCTGAAAATCGATCGCTTTTATTTCGAAATTCAATTATATGGTTAAAAATAAACATTTTGTTGAAATAGGTCTTTTTTTTAATTAAAAATATAAATTAAATAATATAGATTTAAGCAACAAAATAAATTTTGTAGCGATTTAAAAATTGTTTTAAAATTATTGCTGATTTTTCCTGATATCGGCTACTATCAAGTACAAATGTTTTCCGTGTGCCTTCCAAAAAATTGATTGCAGTGGCTTGAAGATTTAACTATTTATTTAAAAATTTATCTGTTAGTGGTTGGAATTTAATCTTCTTTCTTTTAAAATTCAAGTTTTGTGTGATGCTTTGTGACGAAAAATGGAAGAGATGGAAAAAGTGTTTCAAATGACGTGACGTAGTTTATAAACTGCCTTGACATGATCCATATATCTCACTTACTCTGACACTTATTATCAGGTGCTGACAGCCTCGCAGGATGCTTTGCTAGCAGGTGTTCTGGCGGCTTACTACCTGAAGCCAGCGCTGAGCATATTCCAAGGAAAAGTATTAACTTATACATCTGCAAACAATTAAACCGAAATATTAGAAGAACCGATAATGTTGCCATAATTTGATGCTAATTTTCGTATCATAAGAGTTATGGTTTCGTACGACATTATTTCTCAAATGTATCGAATCAAATAATCAAAATTGTCCAATCTAAGTCAAACTTAGATAAAGTGTTACGTCATTAGGTAGTAGCTAGCTCGAAAAAATAAATATATGACCGTCAAAAATAAAGATAAAAAATAAATTATATGGAAAGAAACTTAAAAAAAAACTTTTTCGATCCAGAAAGAAAGCTTGATTTTTTTTTAAAGAGGCTTGTGATTAAAAAGTAAAATTAAATTTGGTATGCGTTAAAATATTCGTTTAGTACATGAACCCGCGTGCGCAAGCATCTTTGAGTCGGTTTACGCTTCTTTGTTTCTGAAAGCCACAAATCATATTAGCACTAACCTTTTTCAAACAGTATATTCGGGCTTTAATTGTAAATGACCAGTGTCAAAGGTATGAAATAATTTGGAGATGATTTCAGTTGAATCTTAAAATTATTTCCAGCCGAAGAAACTATTGTACACTATGAAATCTTTCGTGTTGGCCGATAAACACTCTTTTAAAACAATTTTTCAAATCAATATATAATTTTAGTTCAGAAAACTTACAATATTATATATGAAATATGAAATAAAGTGTCCAGGCTCACCGAAAATAGTTGTGCTGCGATCACCGAATTTCGGTCACTTTAAAAATCTCGAATTTTACTTGTAAGGTGATCTTAGTACAATTGAGATTAAGTAGACGTACCTGTAATAATTTTGAGAAACGTTCTCGAAGAATTTCACAAAAGTACAGTACTTTCGTTATACGTGCAAGTTAGTTTATATGCTTTTCTTTACATGCATAAAAACACTAAGTCTGCGACGATATCATTACTGATGCGTTTTTAATACCTTCGGTAAATATTGCCGTAATTAGGAAATAAGTTTAGCCTTAAATAATAAATTATCTGGCGTAATCCTTCATTCTTTCATCTTCTAAAAACAAACTATATTTATTTTGTCGATATCATAAATTTTGTAGGCCGGCCAGGTAGAGTAGTCCCCCCACATTTCTATAACCAGCTAAATTTTGGGGGTATATTCCAACACCTAACAATAAGAGTTGAAGTCGAGATAAAAACTAGCCAATAAGATGTTATCAATTCGTTAAAAAAAAAACAAATTGACAAAATTCTATTGTTTGATTGGTTGAAAAAATTAGCCGGTCTGCAGAACTGTATAAACATTATCTCTTTCCAAACCTCCTATCACACGAGGTTCGGTGAGAGTAACCTATTTTATGCATGTTCGATGTTTCTCTAACCCCACGGAAATTTTTCAACCAACCCGCACAGGAGACTTTCGTTAATTTCTTTCACTTTCATTTTTTGTATGAAGAAGAAATCTGTATGTTAGTGAAAGAGTAGGAGAACAAACGTTATATATTGTAGCTTGCAGTCTATTCATGAAAATGAAATTGTGAATAACCTACACTGAAAAAAAGGATTACTTGTACCAAGTGAATTTTACTTGACTGAAGTAAGTGAAAGTCCTGTTTATTTTCAAAGAAATATTTATTTGAGGCAAATAAATATATGCACTTTGAATGAAAAAAATAATTTCTTTCAGCCAGACAAATTTGAATAGGATTAAGTTAACATCGTTTGATTCAAAAATACGACCTATTGGTCGGAGGAAAATATTTATTAGAGTCAATGAAATATTAGTTGAAGACAAAGAAATATTTCTTTGGCCTAAACCATGCGCGAGTGCAATAAAGTAGTTCGTACTTCAACTGAAGTACATATTTTCCTAAATGAACAAATGAATTCTTTCAGCCTTAGTTATAATTAGCAGTGTTATTATTATACATATTTAATTTAAACAATTCACTTAATTCAAAATCTTGATGAACCTGAAACAGAAAAATTCGATGAAAAATCCACCTTAAGCAGGAATCGAACTTGGGTCCGTCAGGTGTAAAGTCCACAGCGATGACCACGACGCTATCAGAACATGTAAATTCTAAGGTGGAAAGTCGTATTTACCCCTCACCATAAATGCCAAAGTATTAAATCGAAACAAACTACGCCAAATTATTAAATATTTGATTTGAAAAAATAATTACATCGTTGGAATAACTGTTTATTTGTTATAAATAATTTAATTCTAGTAAGCAAATTAAATATTTCCTTCAACTGAAGACATAAATATTTATGTAAACACAATATCTTGTTCATATAAATAAATGCGCTTCATTGATATAAATGCATGAACTCTTTGTAACAAATAAATATATTTTTAATGTAATTAATCTTATTTTGAATTAAACCATTATTTCTTTGATTCAAATAAATATAAATACTTAATTCAAGGATGCAAAATAAATTGATTCAAATGAGCCTGAATCAATTCAAAGAATCGAACTCATTGAATCAAAGAAATATTTCTTTGAGCGACTAATCAGATTTCAATGAATCTAGACCTTTTAAATCAAGCAAATCACTTTCTTGAATGTAAGAAATATTTATTTGAATCAAGAAAATATAGCCAAAGAATTCGTGTCTTTAGATCAACAAAGAATATGTGTCTGGTTTAAATAAAAATCACTACTGTTAAAGAATATTTTCTTGATGCTAAGAAATAGGATTCAAGTCAATGCATTTTCTTGGTTCCAGAAATTCTTTTTTTCAGTGTACAGAAAAGTTTGGCGACAAATAGTTTATAAAAAGAATATGAGTAGAGTGAATGATGCCTGAAGCAAAGACCTTGGATAATAATGGGCCCAAGTGGGGAGCCACACATTACAATTTTGTGAGACACTCCACGTGGGGTGATCGCTAGAGAGATTGATCAGCAGCCTGGGTCGGAGTAGTTTTGCGGAGTGAACGTGTTATTTAAATAAGTAACACGAGCGCTCTAGATCAATCTAAAATATCGATACCTTACACCTATATACCTATCTACCCTATACCTATATACCCATTCTCACACTACTACTTTACAACCGAGCAATTCACGCCTACTCCGAAAGGGAAACGGCTTAATGGTAAAATAATAATAATTTGTCTAAAAAGGAGGGAAAAGAACGACTTTTGCTTTCTCATAGACGAAGCTTTGTAATGGTAACATTACAATAGCAACAGCAATTGTCCAAACATGTGTGTGTGTGTGTGTGTGTGTGGATGTCACACTTTTTTGTGAACACGATAACTTGAAAACGGTTGCAGATAAATTCATGAAATTTGGAGGGCTTATTTTCACCACTAATATTTTGAAACTGACCGAAGGATTTCTAAGCATATTTATTGCATTTATTTTTAGCACTTAATAATATTTTAAAAATCTGTTTTTTATAGTAAAACTTTTTTCATTAACTTAATTAAAAGTTGATGCAAGAATATAAAAGATTCCTTGGTTCGGGACGAATCGGTCGACCTATAATATTAATACATTTTATTGAAGAGCAAGGAAGTTATGGTCATTTATATTATATTAAAAATCTATTTTTACAGTAAAAATGTTCTCCTTCTGATAATTTAAAGTTGATGTGAGATTAAAAAAGATGTGTTGATTCGAGACGAATTGATTGACTTATAATATTGATGAATTTTATTTAACAGTAAGGAAGCTGTGGTAATGCATGATATTTGCAAAAAAAAACGGTTTTTTATAGTGAAATTTTTTTCGTTAACATAATTCAATATTGATTTTGAATTTTTGTTAAAAATTCGTCTTTTATCGTTGAATTTCACTGTTTTTTATTTAAAAATTTAAATAATTTTTGTTCAAAGATTCAATTTCTTGGTTGAAAGTTAAATTTTTAAATTAAAAACTTATCTTTTGACTTCAATTAACTTAGCATAAAGCTGGCAAAGGGATAGGGTGCGGTAGAATTTCTTCCTTCCCTTCTTCTGCTCGAAAAATTATCATTTTAAATACAAAACTTGATTTGTCTGATTTGTGATTGTACTTCAAACATTTTTTGTATTATTTTGTAATTTTGTAGTTTCTGTAAATTTCTATTCTTAAATTGATTTAGTTTGTCAATTATTTAAGAGCCACAAATGCTTGCTGTATAAGGAAGCAGAAACATTTGCTAGCGGGAAGCAAAGTGTTCGTGAAATAAGCACCATATAAATATAAATACAAATAAAGTGGAAACACTCGATATCGAATTCACAGCTAGTTTACGCAAATATTCTTACCACATTCATTAATCATTATGAATACTTCTGTAGATACCAGTGAACCAAAATTGTGCCTATACGCATTTCTTCAGGTTACCACGGCCATACCACGCTGGAAGCACCAGTTCCCGTTAGATCACTGAAGTTAAGCAGTGTTGGGCGCGGTTAGTACTTGGATGGGTGACCGTCTGATACTACTGCGTTGCTGTTGGCGGTCGTGGGTGTGGTGAGCCCATTTACTACAAATCCACCTAAAAAAACACTACCC
>CAKNWT010323540.1:0-29345 GCA_932066315.1 Andricus coriarius
TTGCTTGTAATGATTTTATTATTTAATTCAAAAGCTTGCGAAAAATAAAAAAGAATATCAACATACATTTATGGTGAAAAATAATTTTTTCCAAGTTATTGAAAAAATAAGGTTTTCTCCCATGCAATTGACATTATTGCTTTCCAGTTGAAAAAGTGGACGAACAAAAGGAAGTAAAAAAGTACTTATAAAAACACGTACAAGAGGACCTACTAAAAGACATACAAATAGACTCACCACCGTCCTTCGGTACGTTGTTTGGTACGTCCTTTGGTATGTCGTTTCTGACATAGGGATCGTGCACATAATAAATAACGCGTTTTTTTTGCTTATATCGTTGTATCCCTTTTGGCTTCATGGCAATTTTATTCTCGTCTTTATTTAAACAAAAGAAAAACGCGTTACGTATTATATGCACGACCCCATACTCGAAGATTATTTTTTTTCAGTTTAACGTTTAACAGACTGATATAAATAAAGCCAGGAAAACGTGTAGCCGAATATAAAGAAAATATACGGCGGGAGCCCATTGGCTTTCTAGTAACATATAAGTTTCTAAAGTAGTATACATATAAGTGTACATATGGCCACCCATCTTATGGTCGTGAGACGCGGCCATAGGTGTGATTTACCATGGTTCTACTGTGAGCCGGTGTCACTTTCATAGATGGCAGTTGCGCTCAGTGGGACCCTACTTAAGAAACTTATATGTTATTAGAGAGCCAATGGGCTCACACCGTATATTTTCTTTAAAGTCGGCTACACGTTTCCCTGGCCTTTTTGTTCATACAGAGAGGGGTGGTAGAGGAGATTTTAACTTAAATTTGAACTCTATTCTCCAAAATCTCTTCATAAATACCTAAAAGTTTGAGTTTTTCTAGCAGTATGTCAATCTAATGGGGTCGTACATGCAGGGGGTGAATTTAAGTGGCATAGGGAATATCAACTCATAACTACGTATCCATACAAGGATACAGGCTGTTAGATCTCGTGACGTGATACTTGAATTCATGCACAATAACAATAAAACCACCAAAATCTACTTAATTGTATTTAAGCGAAGTTCAGTATACACTTCGAATAAGGTTGAAGTGCCTGCCATTTTAACCTCTCGAAATGTAAAATAAATCACCTTGTAAATAAATTATCTTCCGATCATCGCCAGACTTGAGGTTCTCGTTGGGAAATTAAACATTATAATTCTTTGTATAATTCATTATCGTCAAACATAATATCTTCTGTTAAACACTGGGCAACCCTAGAGGCCAACACGCCCTATCAAAACAATGTACATTACCTCAAGGACTTATCGTAAATACATAGCTCTATAATTCTGGAGATGTATCAGTTCACACATCCTATACTGCCGTGCAAACCAAGAAAACCATTAACTACATTCAGAGTCGAACTCAGATATAGGCGCAAATGTACTTTTCATAAACTATTGAAGAAAAGAGTGTATCTTCAAACAAACGACGAGGCACTGCACGAGCTCATGTACTTACAGATTTTTGTTTTTCTATATCGATAGTTATAGGTCTTTTATTCTGCATGCTTAGACATTTTTCTGATTCAAGTGAAAAAAAATTGTTTATTGAAACCTTAGTTGGTATTATTTTATTACAAATTATATTATGTATGAAAGAGAGAGTTAGTACGCTCTTAAATATATTAATATCTCTAAATTTAATACAAGATTTAGTTAACAGTTTTCTTGGTTTGCATGTCAGCATAAGAGACGAGGACGGATTTCACTACAGTTGAATCAATCTAGTAATAATGAATTAATGCCACGAAGGAACAGTAAGGAGTCGTATCCCTATACATGGGCAGTGGGACGAGCAACCTGCAAGAGATCGCTGATGTTTGCCAAGCATACAAAACAGGCTCGCCAACCTGCACATGCGCATTGCTGTTGTCGTATCACTGTTGTCCCCGTGACCGTGTATACAAGGCTGCTGAAGCAAGTATGGCGTCAACGTAGATCAGCCATTGGCTGTTCTTAAAGAAGAAGAAGAAGACTGTTGTCCCCACTAGCGGTTACCCCCTTGACAGCGTGGTTTCTTTTCTGCCGCACGGACATAACCTACAAACGAACATAACCTACACATGCATCAAGATGTCAAAATATAGCGGGAAGCATACACATTTGCATCGCGCATAATGCATGACGCATAAGGTTCTCGACCAATCACAGGTCTCTATTTTAATCGCTGTGATTCTCGCACAGCATGGCGCAGAAGGCGTCGAAAATTTCCGTAGATCAACGTCAGCTGTCATCACACGAACATTAAAACAAGAAATGTGTTACTTGGACGCCAATTGGGTACCAGTGGTGCACTCTCGAGGTGCGAGAGCGATTTATAACTAAACTAAATGTAGTCGTATGAGACTGTTACAGTTGTCTGTATTGAATGTAGCATATAGGGGATAGAAAAATGTATTATGACAATTATATTAGGATAGTTCTGGGAATTCTACTAAAGTGATGTTGGTAGGTCCTCCAAAATGTAGTCATTGCACAGTGGGCTAGGAGAGACTAATACGAGGTATGTTCAAACCGTATCAGACCTTGTGCACTAACTTTGTACCTGGTTGTGCTATTGTCAAAAACAGCTATTCAACATTTAGGGAAGACCTCTGTGTGGACCCTTACTATGTGGCATGGACATGCGAATCTTTAGTCGACTGGGGTACGAGTTGTGTAAACGTCTAACCACGTGGATGACGGAATGCACCGATCAAAAAAGTATGAATAAAATTTTTGCCCAAAACTTCGACAGTCATCTTCGGAACACATCGTGATGATACATAAGTATATGGCGATGAGTCTATGAGGTATATTTAAACCGAAGAGAGGCTTAGGCAATTTAGAAGTGGTCATATTTCCGTGGAAAGTGACCCTCACTCTGGCAGGCCCGCAACGGCCAAGTCAAGGCAATGCCCACTGTTTTCTTCGACCAGGAAGGTGTTCTTTGCTATGAATATGCTCTAAAAGGTCAGCCGGTAAAGAAGTATTATAAGTATTACATTTTTTTTCAAACTTGTTCTCGGGTTAAAAAGAACCTGGTTTTCCTTTATAGCCACGGATTAAGTCAAGTGAATGATGAGATGAGCGAGTGTTGAAAGTGACAACAGTCGCCTCTGGATGCTCTCTTAGAGCTAAATTTTTCGAGAAGTTGTAGGCTCCAGAAGCTAGGATCATGGTTTCTTAAAGCAACTAATCCCGAAACAACTGGAACGTGTACATCATCCTCTTCTGCTCCTTCTGTCCTAGAAGTTAGACAAGAGTGGGAAATTAACGCGCGCTATAATCGGGCAAAACTGTTCCCCCAGCTGAAAATTCCTGTACAGGAACCTCGGAGAAGCCTGCATATTTTCCTGTATACTAACCTGCACACGAACCTGTACAGGTAATCTTGAAGGTTCCTGTGCAGGAATTTGGCGAAGGAAACTATACATGATCCAGCAAAGGAACCTTTGAATGATCCTGTGCGGGTTCTTGTACAGGTTCCTTTGCGAAGAAAATTGAGGCGCAGGTACCTGTACAGAAATTTATATAGGGTCCCTCACAGAAAGCCATCAAAGGAACCTTTGGAAGGATCCTGTACAGAAACACGTATAGGGTCCTTTACAGCAAGCCATCGCGAAAATTTATGTCGCTTACAGCTATAAAGTTGCCTTTCCTTTTATTCCCTAGAAGATCCAACTCACCATCGAGAGAGACAAGCCACTAGCGAACCCTCGCGGATTAGTCCCTATGCAGGTTCATGTATAGGATCCTGAACCTGTTCCTGTACATAAACCCACACCTCAATTGACACTGTAAAGGAACCTCTACAAGATAATTCAAAGGTTAGCTTGTATACAGGTTCCTTTACAGGATCATG
This sequence comes from Andricus coriarius, assembly GCA_932066315.1. NCBI lineage: Eukaryota > Metazoa > Arthropoda > Insecta > Hymenoptera > Cynipidae > Andricus > Andricus coriarius. Next base: position 3,891 of record CAKNWT010323540.1, read on the forward strand.
TACAGTTTCCTTCGCCACATCCCTACACAGGAACCGTCAAGATTACTTATACAGGTTCGTGTGCAGTTTCATGTACAGGAACATGTGCAGGATCCTCCGAGGATCCTGTACAGGAACCTCTGCCGTCTTCCGCGGATGACCTTACACGGCAGACGGGACAGTTGGAGATGATAATTTTCTAGAGCTACCAATCTTTGTAGAATGTTATGAGGAACAGAGTTTGGCAAACCAGATCGAGTGATCCCAGAAGAACAGGCTCTTGCATCCGGTTCGCGATGTAATTAGCCTGACGCTGGCCAACCGGAATCTTGTTGAGTTGGCTTGGAAATGAAGCTTTCATACCTCCAAGACAGCCGATTATGAGAACTATAAGATGGTCTTTGTAGCCTTGGTACAGCCTGCTCAACTCGAAAAAAAGTGCTTGATATTTCGCCCGTTTTTCTTCCTCCTTTGAAGTGATATCACCATCGTCTGGTGCCGAGAATTCAATCACGTAAATGATCTTGGTCTTCAGATCTTGGAAGACAATATCAGGCTTCGTTGCACTGATACGTTGAGTGGTGCAGAATGAGAAACTTCAGTGTATCTTACACTGATCATTCTCCACAACAGACTCGACTTCCCCCTAGGCGTATGGCAAGACGGGCAATAGATAAACACCATAGAGGTACATAAGATGGTAATATAACACTTTTAGAGCCGCATTGTGTCTCTCTATGTACCCGTAACGTGAATACTTTGAGCATCCACTGAAAACATGTCCAAATGTTTCTGGATCTTGCTTGCACGCTCGGCAGTTGGTATCGCCTACAGGTACATTCATTATGTGCTTGCGGTAAACTAAGGTGTCTATAACGCCGTCTTGACAGGCAAAAAGAAATCCCTCAGTCTCCGATCTCAATCCAGCAGACTTGAGAAACTTGTTGGACAGACCCATCAATAGCTCTTCTCTACGTATAATGCTGTAGAATTTACCACGAAGGTGTTTGTGAGCATGTTCTCCTAGTAGAAGCAAATTTTCTGCTTCCTGTGCACGACTTTTGATCACCAAAGGTTTTAGTGATGCTAGGCCATGTGTGGACGTACTACACTACTATGTTGATGTATGGGTCGCATCATAGAATCTGTGCTATTTAGAACTGAGCAGGCTGTAGTCATAACCGTTCTTCGATGAAGACACTCTAAGCTTAGCAAGCCTCTACCCTCTCTATCTCGAGGGAGGTATATTCGAGGTACGGAAGATCTAGGATGATGACTTCGATGGATTTTCATCATCTTGCGTGTGCTTCGGTCAAGTTGCTTCAACTCATTGACGTTCCATTTTACTACACCAAACGTGCAGAACAGTATAGGAACGGCCAGCATATTGGTAGCCGGTTTTCGTCGATTTTTTTATCGCCCCCCCTCCCCTGAATAAAACAAATTGTATAATTCCAGATAAGTTTTGTGACAGCTCTATTTCTCGAGAACTAAGCTCGAGAAATGGTAAGATCGATATTTTCGTTTATGCACCAATTGTCTGTTATGGATCGCAAGACCGCCTCTTAAGAATGGAAGACTATCTCAATATTAAATGATAATTTGTAATGATTATAAATTTAAAAATATTTATTGTTTTACGGATTCTCTGTATTTGTGAGTTAGAGCATTTCCATGAAATCGCAATATTCTAAACCCTATAACGGATTTTTTATATATTTTTATCTACAGAAATTTCTACGAAACATGTATTACTTACCTAAGGACAGGTTGTTAACGAAGGAAATGAAAACGTATAATAGTTTGTAGGAGAAAAGGACTAATAAAAACATGAAGAATCATTAAAGTCTGGGGACGCTTTTGGTTTGGGTATGAATTCAACAGACATAGCCAATCCGTAAGTCAAGGAAGGTCAAGTTCAAGGTCAATTCTGCTAATTCAAGTACAATGATCCTCGGTAAAGAAATTAAATTTTCAACAAAAATTATATGAAATAAAATATTTATTGAAGTTTTATATATAAAATTAGATAATTATGTACAAAAACATATGACTGAAGAAATATGTAGCCTTCTAGCGACTTTTTGAGCGATCTGGATCAAACTTTAAAAATTAGAAATTTCTGTCCAAGGATTTTTCGTTCTATAGTAAAATACATATATTCATCATCGGAAAGACTATTTTAGGTAACAAAGTATATTGATTCATATGATTTCGATTTGGATTTAATAGGATTTCATACGATTTCATACAATTGCTTATTTCTTGTAAGCTAACTATGATTTCTATAGTGACATGACACAAATTTCAATGAATTCGTTCTGACTGCTCTCGACTCCCATCTAGACTTGTAGACTCTCACTGACTGCTCTCGACTCCGTCTGACTTCATCTGATTTCAAGCTGACTGCTCGATGATTGCTCGCACGGGTCGCACTCGCGCTAGCACATATATTAACTTGTTATCAAGTTTATACGTTATCATTCATTCAAAAGCATTCTTTTTGAATACATGAAAATTGTACATGAATTCTGAGTAAAAGAAATTCTAAATTAACTTAAATTTTATTTTATTTCATTTTTGTACCGCTTTCGTTTTAAAATTGAATAATTTTGATTTGAATTGATCAATATTTAACAATGTGAAACGTTAAAAATCGATAAGCAAAATGTAATCAGAAAAGTTGAAGCTTGTATGGATTCGAAATTTAATTTGTTGCCCAAATTGTAATTATCAAAAGTCTATTATTTTCATCTCAGGTTTCATACAGATATATTTTAAAAACCTAAACGAAATTGAGAACAGGGTTGTTTTTAAAGTTTTTCTTTGAAGAAGTTCATGATAAAGTACTAATATGGAAAAAGTCTGCGAAAAATTTTGAAAACCTCATTTATTTATGGTAAGAATATTTTTATTTTATTTTACCAAGATGTTGTGTATAACATAAAATTCATTGAAGAATAATGCTTCATATATTTTACATCCTTTTCTGCTTCTTTAACTTTATTTACAGCCATTTTAAATAATGTTAATATTTTGTATTGTTATGAAAACTGAATTAGAATATGCGGTAACATTAATATTTCAAAATTTTGTGATTAGATCATGAATCATAAGATTATAATAAATAGCATGAGTATTTATAACAAATATCAATAAATCGTGCGATAAATTCACTTTCCGCTTATAAACTTTTACGTTGTGATGTTAAACATTAAGAGTACTATTCGCCGAATGTTTGAGCTGAAGGGACAAAATTTGTGACTTGGCATTCGAACTCGCATCCGAATAAATAGAAAAAAATGGTTTTTAAATCGTTTAATATTTTCTATTCTCTTGTTTTATTTTAAAATTAAAAAAATTCCTATTTAGGATGGCCGTTGATCAGGGAAACCGAGAAACCCGGGAAGTGACCGGGAATTTTTTGAGACCGGGAAAAACCGAGAAAGTGACAGTGCATTTATTTTTGGATCGGAAATTTTAGAAATTTTTAGAAGAAAAATCTATCTATCTAAAATACTCAAGTTTAATATCAATTCTATTTAAATTCAAACTTAGAAAATTTTAATTAAGATAAAGAACCATTTTTAATATCTAGAAATATTTCACTGTTTATATTAAAAACTAAATAATTTGAAACTGAATTGTTTGAAATAGAGAGCCTTGAATCGTTAAAATTCCAGACAACTAAATTTAAACTATTGCTGTATTTATAAGTTTTTTAATTTATAAGTCAAATTCTTGAATTTCGATGTATAAATAACAATGAAATAATCATTACTTTTTTTAATTAGAATGAGTTTAAGAGATACTTGGAACTTTTGTTAAATATTCCAACTTGATTTGAAACTTAAAAAATTTCCAAAAATTTAAAACAAAATGTAAATTTCTGAAGATTACAAAATAAATTTGTGATGCCATGCAAGGATGTTGAAAGGTTTTAAGATAATAAATACAATTACTTGAAATTCCTGGAAAAATTCCAAATGATGTTTTATTTTGCAAAAAATATTTTTAAGAGAATATTTAAAATGATAAAAAAAATAAAAAAATTTGATGAATAAATAAAAATGAAACAATTATTAATTTAGAAAAATTCGAGGAAGTTTGAGAGATATTTAAGTTTTGAGATGATTGAAAAATAATTTAAAACATGAAAGGATTTTTTAAAAATGTAGATTTTTTAATATTTAAAAAAAATGTAGGAGGTTAATGAGCGTTTTAAAAGGCTTCAAAAGGATACAAAATTATCAAGATTTCAAAGAAAAGTCAAAATGATTTTTCATTCTGAATAATTAATTTCAACAGAATATTTTAAAAGATTTCAAATTATATCCAAAGTAGACAAAAATGAATCTGCAAGATTTGAAGGCAATTTTTTTAACTTTGAAGGATGTTTAGATAATTTTTGGAAATTTTTGAATAATTTTTATAAACGATCAGAAGTTTTCTAAAAATTTCAAAAATAATTTGAATTTTGAACCCATTCCAATAAAAATTAAAGCAAAATGTAGAGTTTTTAAAATTTTGAAGCGTTTCAAGGGTTTTTAAAGGTTTGAACTTAAAGATAATACAGTAATTTTCTTAAGATACCTGGGAAAATTTAAAATCACTCTTTATTTTAAAAAAATAGTTTTAAGAGAATACTTAAACAGATTTTAAAAAAAGCACAGGTTTGGATGTATAAATATCAATTGAAAAATTATTCATTTTTTACGTCTTAATATAAAATTAATTTATCTTCAAAGATAAAAAAGCTTTAGTCACAAAAAATTATAATCGTTCCATTTTTATTGTTTCTGACATAAAATTTCTGTAAATGATATCATTTTGTAAATTTGCGAATTTGTTTATTTATGCTTCAATTTAGAGAATTGAATATGATTGATATATCACATTTTTAATCAAATATAATTACTTTTTTGTTAGAAAAGTACCCAAAAAGTAATCAAAAGTGGCTATGGCAAGATTTTGTTACAAACAATTATTATTAAAAAATATTTGTTCATTGATAAAAAACGTATCACACATTTTCAATCAATTAGAATCACTTTTTTGCCACGAAAGTACTAAAAAATGGCCAAAAAGTAATCACTAGTGGTGATAGCAAGCTTTTGTTATAAACAATTATTTATTTGTCAATGGAAAAAGACGTTTCATACATGATAAATGATATATATATATATATATATATATACTTATTTGGGACAAAAACTTCGAAACATGAGCGCACGGTACGCTTAGATGCCTCTATGCAGGAAGAGTGCACTTTCCAAGGTCATATCTCGTGACCTATTAGGGCTAGGACAGTTTTTTTGACGCTAAATTGACCTTACTTTCATTTGTTCTGAATAAACTGTATCGTAGGATCGACAGGAAACGAGGTATTTTAAAAAAATACAATTTTTTCGTTTTTAGTCAAAAATGCAAAAAAAAAATACATTTTTGAAACCTTCCGATTCCCAAAATAACAGGTGACCTTATGACCCATTATAGGTAGGATATTGTTCTTTTTTTGAAATCACAGCAAATTGAGTCTACTTTCACTTACCTGCAAAACACTTTTCCGTTTAGTAATTAGGTGCAAAGGTACACAGTGTTTTTTTAAACATAGTGATTTTTCGCTGAAAATCCAAAAAACTGGGGATTTTTCAATATGTCTTAACTCGAAACCGATGAAAGATACCGAATTATTTTTCAAACAAAATTTTCTCATAATTCTGTTCTCTTTATTTTCTCTGTTGGACATTTTGCTCTAAAATGCAACGGGAATTATCCGTCCTGTCAAAAGTAACTTTTGGAACTGTTTTCGAAAAAAAAAACCGGTTTGGCAATTGATCTGTTCTAGGATCTTTGATATGTTAAAAGGGACCCATCAAAGAAACTTTCTCATTAAAAACATTTCAAAAGGGAATTTTTGTGGAACCAAACTATCAGATGACTGGACTAAAGAGTCGCACGCTGAATGCGCTGACTACACTGACTGCTCTCTTGATTGCTCGCCTGACTGCTCGTGATTAGTCACAATCTCTCGTTGACTCCTACTGACTCGCTCACGATATCAGAAAAGCTTAAGAGATTTCTTCTGATTTCACTCGATTTTCACTGATTTTAAAAATATCGGATCTTTTTAAAAAGATCCACTCAGATTCCGCTGATTTCAGATGATTTCACAAAGTGTTATGCTTGTTGCATTTGATATCATACTGATTTCAAACGCTAAAACCCCTTGATTCGAGAGTGAATGGCCCCTCGCTTTATACTATTAATTTAATTAAAGATAAAAGTTGTCGTAAAAATAGGAACTAATATGTGTTTCTAAAAAAGTAGCTATAATTTACTCTGGCTCTAACAACGGACAAAGAACTGGAAGTGAGGCCAAAGTCGGCCCAAGTGTGCCAGCTAGAGTTTGGTCAATATTTGCAAATGATAACTAAAGCTAATCTTTTGTGCCGACCATTGGCTCATCATACGCTAATAAGATTTGATCAAATATCGCTAATTGAAGTCGGAACTGTTTAGCGAACATTGGCCCATAATATTCCACTAAATTTGGACCAACCATTATTGGTAAAATATTACGATTCTGAAATAAGAATAATAATAAATTTTTTAAGGATACTTTTAACATGTTTTATATATATATATATAGATAAAAGTTTGTCATAAGGACAACCGCAGGATTTAGCCGGGAGCAGGTGCTAATCTGAAACATTGCACCCGCTCCCAGCGAAATCGCAGTAAAATTTCAGCTGTAACCACGTCTCACGACCATGAGGTAGGTGGTTACAGTCTGCGAAGAACTCAATAGGATGATCCGGCCAAAGTCTTGTGCACCTTGAGGACACGGAGGGACCCAAGGACAACCGTCTTCTGCATTTTTCCCGCAAGTGTCTCAGCATTTTGTTGACATGTAGGGATTCTTTTCAGGCTATTAACCAGTAAAACATTGGCACCTCCAAAACCGCCGATGATCAAGACGATTAGCTTAGCAGAATATTCCGGGTATAACTGTCGCAAGACCTTTACAAGGTCTTTATACCTCTCTTTCTTTTCTTTCTCCTTGGCTATGACGTCTTTGTTAGCTAGTGCCGAAAATTCGTGAACTATGTCAGGCCTCGAGTGCGCGACAGAAACAATTTTCGAGAATATAAAGTTCCAGTATATGCGGCACTTCTCATTTTCTAAAATTGAATCTTTTCCCCTAGGAGCGTTTAGCGGAGCCCCGACATTATCCAAAATCAACATTATATGAGCGTATTATTTTCGCCTTAATTTTTGCAAATTTTTGCAAACAACATCAACCCCTAAAAACTACCCACTATGCGGCCAGCGAAACGTTTCGCTGGCCCCGACATTATCCAAAATCAACTTTATATGAGCGTACTATTTTCTTGTTAATTTGTTCAAATTTGTACAACCAACTTCAACCCTTGAAAGCTACCTCCTATGCGGTAAATACCATGGCCGTATCAGAGAAACGTTTCGCTGAACCGAAATTATCAAAAAATTTTATTTTATCACATTTCTTTCAAAAACTTTTTTTCACCAAGTTTTATTTCAAAAATTTTTGATTTAACAATTTTTTCTACCAAAGGTTTTTTCAAACATTTTTTTTCAAAACAATTCTTTTTTCAGACTTTTTTTTCAAAAAATCTTTTTTTTTCAAAAAAATTTTCTACGAAATTTAAAAATATTTTCTTTTGGGATTAGTATTTTTCGTTAACTCCTCCTAACACAACTTTTTCGGACGGGCGTGGCATAAAATAGCATGTGATACACGTGCGCATGGGTGATTGCTAAGTCGTGTGATTGCATCATTCGCCTGAGGCTTATGTTGCAAAATTCACACTCGCACACAATCACCTATTTTGCGCACTTGAATCACAAATAACTATTAGTATACCAGCGTACAGTAAATTTAGTATATGCATACAATGAGAAAAAAAACTTGATTCAAAGAAATGTAGTACTGAATACGTCCAATCAAATATTTTTTTTGATCCAAATAAATTTTTTTATAACTATAGTGAGTTTTTTGTTCGAAAAGCATGATTCCTTGAAGTGAGAAAAAATTTCTCCGATCAAACAAATATTTGATTGGACGTATTCAGTACTGCATTTCTTTGAATCAAGTAATCTTTTTTCTCAGCGTATGCTGAATTTAGTATGCACGTACATGAAATTTAGTATACGCGTATACTAAATTCAGTATACATGTACACAACATTTAGTATACGCATATACTAAAGTCAGTATACACGTTCCGTTTCGCGTGGGTTCCGTCTTTATCATCTGTAAACATGATGAGATGAAAAATGAAATTAAAGAACAAAGTTTTAATTTGCAAATAATCATATGCTTACGCTACATTAGCGTTAATAAGTTAAACATACCTTTTGAACAGAAAGAAGCCGAACCTTTTAGCATTGCAAACAACTGAAACAAATGCCACCGGCCAAGTTGCTCACGCGCGTAAATCAAAACGCGCTTGCGCAGCTGAATATAGTAAACACGTATATGCATTTTAGTATACAGAAACTATGAAATTCATATACGTGAAAGAAACTTACTGTACAATTAATAAATTTAGTATACATATTACTTCATAAAAGAAATTTAGTATACGTGAGTATACTAAAATTACAAAGTGTAATCCACTTAGTAATCATATAAGACATTTAATATGCCCATGTATACTAAAATTGCAAACATTTCGATCAGTGCCGCGTGTCGAATCACGCGGAAAGAATGACCATTTCATTGTTATGAGATTCAGGCCGTTTACAAAAACTGAAATTATGGCTCGATTCAATTTTAATGAGCAGAATTAATTTATTCATATAATTAGGAGAAAGTGAAAAAAAGATTCATGAAAATCGGTTAATATTTGCAGTGATAATGGAAATGTTAAAGTTCATACAAAAGTGTAGCTGTGCCAAAAAGTTGACACCTACTTCCTAAATCTAAATTAGTAGTAACCAATTAAAAACTACTGACTAGGAAGGCTTAGCAATTCGAATACCAAGCCTTACTAAATAAAATAACAGTTTTCTAGTAAAGATTACGAGAAAAGCTTACTAAAGCACGAAACTATGCCTATTTAGATGTAGAGCATATGTTTATCCATCGGTCGATAAAAATTATTATTTTTATCTTGTGCACTTGAATTTCAAATAATTAACATTGAAATAAGATTAAAATGTATATGTTACCGTTTTAACCCAAATTCAGTTTAAACAAGTTTTATAACTAGTTAAAACGCGAAGTTACAACGATTAATTGTCTAAACTAGTTATAACTAGTCAAAACGCAAAGAAACCAAGTCCTTTTGAAAAAACCCTGAAGGTGTTTCTAATTCTATCTTATTTCATGTATCAACTGAAAATATCAGTTTTAAACTAGATTGACCTAGCTGTGCTTTTGAAAGAACTAGTTTTACCTGTAGTCTCGAATTGACCTGGGAACCTCTGAAAGTGCACACCCTAGCTCCATGGAAAACTGATCCCAGTCCATTCTTCTTGGATTTCTGATCCATTTGGGGCCAGCGGGTACAATGGATTCCAATGCGAACTATATCTGAGAGTGATCTGAGAGAGTGGGTTCATCTGAGACTCTCCACCTCTTGATGTTATCTCTAAAACTACTGGCACAGAGCGTGATGTCAATGACTGCCTCCCTGACTTAGTTACGGAACGTCGGGGCGTTCCCCGTGTTATGAATATCTAAATCAGTGGTGATTAGGTAATCCAGTAGGTCATTACCTGCTGAGTTGACGTCCGTGCTGCCCCACAAAGTATGGTGGGAATTAGAATCGCATCCCAACAGTAGAGGAATACCCCTTACCTTGCAATATTCCACCAGTGTACATACCTCCACTGGTAGGTTAGTATCGCCGTCATACTGAAAGTAAGCCGATCCCAGAACTAGCCTTCCTATTCCTTTGAGATCTGTAGCTATCACCATCAAGTCTCTCGAACATAGCTCGAGCAGCGGGACAGCGTTAACTCCCTTCTTCAGTATGCAGGCCTTTGGTTTGGCCGCCCTGGGGTCCCTGTAACAAAAAAGACCAGCCCCCCCCCCTAATCCCCTTACGGTATCTCGAACTAACCAACTTTCTTGGATTAGCGAGATACCTGTGTGCCTCGCAGCCATGCCCCTCTGCAAAACTGCAGAGGCGCCTTTGCTGAGATGCAAGTTAATCTGGGTAATGGTGAGACCAGGAGCAGTCATTTACGTCTGCTCCTGATCTTCCTGCGTCTCAACAGGCTCCTCCTGTCCCTGGCCGGCAACCCTAAAGTTGACCTGTCCAAAGTAATAGAAGGGCTTGTTGTTGAGGGCCGCAAGAGCCCTCGCCTGTGAACCAGGAATCTGCACAACTAGAAGATGCTTGGTGCCTCCTGCTGTGACCTCTTCCTGAGGCCTATCGTGCCTGACGATTCGCCAGGACGCTGTCTTAAGTGAGGGGTTGGAACCCTCCAGCCGTTGGAGTTCCTCAGGCAGTTCTTCCGGTTTACCCGGGAACCACGCCGTAGCTCTGACCATCTCCCGGAGCGACTCAGCCCCACCCACCTTAAGCGCTGCACCTTCCCACTGCTTTGTCTCGACCACAGCTTTGATCAGCCAAGCTTTAGCCGTCAGGTCCGCTGCCACAAATACGAAAACCCCTCCCCTGCAGAAGGAGGTCACGAATCTTGGCCATTGATCTGGGGACACTCTTTTGAGCGCCCTTCGGGTAGACTCCCTGAAGAGCTTATACTGCTCTGTAGTGAGCATTGAGGCCGGGTAATTGCCACCGGCCACCACCATCGTCAGGGGGTTAGTCCTCTGAGCGGCCGTCAGTCCAGCTCCCGACGACTCTCTGTTCGTCGGCTTCTGGCCCGCGTTGTGGCTCTTCTGAGTCTTAGCCACCCCCGATGGGGTGTCCTTTGAGCCCCTACCTCTCTTCTGGGCCTCAGTGTTGGATGACGGCCCTGTAGCTGCCGGCTTTCCAGCTTCCGCAGCTGGTCTGCTAGCCTGCTGCGCTTGCCTCTTCAGTCTCCTTTTCAGGGAACCGTTGAGCCATTTCTTTTTGTTGGGGGGACTGATTTGCCTATCCCTTTACCATAGCCGTGTTCAGAGGGACCGTCAATCTCTCAGCTGCCAAGGGAGCTGGGGGCACAGCCACCACCTGAATTTGGTTTTCCGGAGAGACAGATGGAGAGGAAAGGGTTATGTTAGACCCTTTAAGGCCCAGACCCTCTCTCCGCTCCGCCACCACCCTTTCTCCTTCCTTCGATTTTGGTTTAATTTCGCGTGTTCCATTTTGATCCCACGAGAAGGTAGGGAAATAAAAGATCTGCCCCTGCAGAGCCCCGCATGCAGGTGTAAGACTGAATACTCGGGGAGGTCGTCCGGTGTCCCGGAGAGGCCGTTAAGACACCTTCGTAACCCCTAGGTGCCAAAGTGCCACAAGCACGATCACTCTACACTCATGTCTTAGGGGGGTGGTCACATTGAGTGGGACACTCAATGTTCAAATATCCGCTTCCAGACAACCATAACAAACGGAGGGCTGTTTCTTGGTCGCAATGCGGACCGCAGGTCATTCCTGTCCCGATTTCAAAGCTGTTAATCGGTCTGGGAGGGGCCTTGACCCAGGGATCCAGAAAGTTCGTGTTAGCTAGGCTCTTTGACCATTCTATCATACCGTAATCACGCATACCAGGAGAGCCCGTTTATAGGTATCCTTTTCCTCTCATCCAGGAGAGTCCATTGATAGGGATCCTTTCATTCATATCCATACGTATGCAGGCCGAGGTTCTTTTGAACCCCATGTCCCACACGCTTAAGCCTCCCCACCAACCTCAAGGTGTTACATCCCCTAAGGGAGGATACTTGAGGTTGGTATCATACATTTTTTAGCCTTGTAATTTGATCCTTAAATGAACTTCATTTTTTTGGTATCATACACAAATAGGCACAGAATGGATCCGATTCGCTGTCAGAGTCAATGAAGAGGTGGAAACAGCTTCTCGGATCTGTTCTGATCATTTTGACGAGAAGTACATCAACAAGATGTAAACTAGACCGGCACTGGATGAAAATTAAGTTCCAACTATTTAAAGAAGTAAAATAAATTCTATAACAGAAGAGCCTGCGACAATTGCGTAATTTTTTTCATTATCTAAAAATGCATTTCTCCTATCTTTTTTTTGACCGAGAAGATTAATTTTCTATAAAAACGACGAATTTTCAACAAAACTAGCACCTCATACGCGCGCTTAGCACGCGTCCAATTAATTGGCATACAATTATTATTATTTTTTATTTTTTTTATAAATAAAGCTCAATAAAATATCATGAAACGACTTTTTACTTGAGTAACTTTTATTTTTACACGGCTTCGCATGGGTACCCTCTAACAGTGCAGAATAAATAATTGTGCATTATTATCTCTTAGTAGATCATAAACGATTTTTAAATTCTTTGCATAAAAACTACTGTCCGATAAACTGATAGCTCTATCCGTCAAACTGGTACCAATTGAAATTTTATCTTTGAATGCAATATTGGAATGAAAATGAACATATCTTCCTGAACTAGTCTCTTTTCTATACCAATCAGTGGTAAGTGAATTACCATTACGTACAGCAGTAATATCTAAAAAGTTAAGTCTGTTGCTTATATCTTTTTCTGTTGTAAATTGAATTTTATTATGGTGTGCCTTAAAAACTTTTAAAAGGTCGTCGACATTTCCATCTGGTACGCAAGTAAAAATGTCGTCTACGTACCTATAAAAGAAAATATATGGAAAGTTTTTTTTTTTAAACGTCATTTTGGAGTTTTTTCATGACGAGGTCTGGGATTGCTCTAGGAAGTGTTGACCCCATAGGAGTGCCGTTTATTTGTGTTGAAAAATGCAGTAAGCGCTATCAATGCAAAATTAAGTACGTTTTAGAAAACCAGAATGCAAAATATTAGTATGTTCCATAATATTGCGCCAGTTTATTTCCATGCATTTTAGAACCAAGTCTTTAGGAATATTAGCGAATAACGACTTAACGTCCAGTGACACTAATCTAAAATTATCTGGAATGTGTACGTTTTCGATTTTGTTTTTTAAATGCCAACTATTTTTCACGTAAATTTGTGTTTTATGGCTTACCAGTTTGATGGGATTACTAATGAATCTTGATAAGTAAATTAAAAGAGATCCACACATACGAACATACGAACCATATCACATTTAATGTGGCCGCTTTTTAGCGTGGTACCAATAAGACAATTGAATTCGTTCTGTAATTTACTTGTAGGATCTTTCTTTAAGCACTTATAAACCTCCTTATCAGAAAATATATTTTTTTAAAGAAATAATTCGACGATACACGCATATTTCTGGTTATTCCAACCATAATGTATTGCTCGCTCAGCTACAGCGATACGGTTTGCGTATTTTACCCATACTAAATCAATATTACTGCTTGAGTCAGATGTATCAATAGATATTCGCAAACATAAGATGGCTGTAGTAGAACGAATTTGTACGGCTGCGTCAGACACAATTTGGTTGTGGTATATCAACCATACGCAGGACTGTCTCAACTGCTTCTCTCCTTCAGGACATCTAAGCATACCGTTCGGATAGTCTAATGTTATGTATATCTGATATACAATGCTAATGAGGGTGCATCGTCCATACTGCAGTACAGTTAAAATTGATTTCAAAATCCGATTTTTTGGTACTTTTGTTATTATTAAGAATATAAACCTATAATTTCGTTGAAAAGTATTTTTCATAGATATAATATTAATTTACAAATAATAATATAATATATTAATTGAAAGAAATTCACTTTTTAATTATAAATTGAATTTATTTCGATTTATTAATTATAATATTATATATCTGTGAAAAATAGTTTCCAATAAAATTATAGTCTCATAATATTAATAATAAAGAGAGTACCTAATAATCCTGATGTATTGCATAAAAAAATTCAAATATTATTCTTAAGATAAAAAAATGAAAGGCAAATAAATGTTAAATACAAAATTTATTTAGCAATTATTTACAGAATAACACAAACATGGAGGTGAAGTTGTATTTTTCAAAAGTTCTTAAAAATAAACATTACATGTACATTAAATTAAATCTTAAAATTAACTTCGGAAGATGCGCGTCATTTATACAACAGAATTTTTCATAATTCTCTTCTAATCTGAATCACTGAAAATAAACCACTTACTTGCATTTTAGTGTAAATTTCTCTGATGACTAATAATTAGTTGAAATTTTAAGTAAAGCAAAGTAGTGGCTCACTTTTCACTAATCTAGACTTATAGAGATCAAAGTTAATTAAACTTTAATAACTTGAGAACAAAAGAATGAATTATAAAATACAATTGTTTACAATTCCCTTCTAATAATACTCGTTGGTAAGCGAGGATAAACGATCGAGGGAGGATAGTATTTTTTAAACTCTATACAAATACTCATTATAGTGATTTAAACTTTAAAAGTAACGTCGGAACAGAATTATGAATTATAAAATATAATTTTTTACCATTTTTTTCCAAGCTGAATGATTGAAAAGTGAACCACTAATTTAAACGTTAGTAAAAGTGTCTAATGACTAAGAATTAGTAGAAATTCTTGGTGAAACGAATGCGTCGCTCACATTTCACTTATTCAGAATTAGAGAGATCATAGCATTCTTTCGCCATCAACTTATAAACATTGCCGAAGAACAAGATAATTTTTTCCATGCCCTCTGATAATACTCGTCGGTATAGGATTTATTAAATCTTTTATCTCTATAATTTCAAAGATATTGCAATTAGTAGCGACGACTTCGTAAGCACGAAAGTGATGATCAAATCCGATCAAATCGAGTTCTTGATAAATAAAAAATATTTCTTTTTTCGGATCAAGGGCTACATATTTAATAACACCGATTCGCGGCACACCGTTTTCATCATCTTCATCCTCACCTACGCATACGACCGGAACTGTTTTGTATTTACTTCCGCAGTGCTTTACCCAATTTGCAATCAATATGACTGATTCTTTTAAAATGTGTTGTTCTCCACATATTGGCAACTCGCTTATGGTCACGTTATCCGCAGGACCAATTTCCAGAGTTTCAGAAAATATTGAACGAGATAAAAAATGGTAGGCGAGTCGCAATTGATGTTTCAGTGCTAAGGTTGCACAAGTATTTATTCTGCCATTCGACGCAGTAGCAGTCATTTTTTATTGGCGATGTTTCGATTCAGATCGCATCGACCAGATATGTCCTGGAGGGCCGCAAACAAGCAGTGATTCAGGATAATGGACTAGATGATGCGCCCTTTGGTTTTAGAGGCTTCTCAAACAATCGAAGAAATGTACTGTTATGATATTTGACTAAAGTCCTTATAAGACTAACGCAATCTCGTTGCAATGCGGGAGAAGTCAATAGATCAATAAGTTTTCTAAAAATCAAATAAAAATTCGAAACTGGGTCATTGTTTGGAACAAAGTAACCCACCATAATTCCGAAGTGACGCACAAAGGTTAACATTCCTGAAGCGGACATATCAATTTTGTCTGTTTTTATGTGATCACCTGGGAAAGGAGCTGGAACGTTACTACAGTAAGGCCCATAATCATAGGACACTATGATGTTATTTAAATCTGGTACTGTAAAGAATTTTCTCTTTGCCGTGAAATATTAGCAAAACATCTTTTCCTTCTTGATTTTTCATTTTATTTTTCCACAATGACCCTTGAATGAAATTCGATATTACCTTAGTTTCGTTTTCTAATTTAGTCTTATGAGCCATTACAGTGTCATAAACATTTGGCATTTAAAAAATCTTTTTGAAAATCGTTCTCAAAGGGAAAAATTTCCCCTTTATTTCTGTTGGCTTCATTTTTAAATTTCCACCTTTGGTCAAATTTTTTTGATATCTATCACCTACAATATAATCCTGAGCATGGATTAAGTCACCGGAATTTTTCAGTTCTTCAAATCGTTGATACTTACAAGGGAAGGTCTTCAGGTGTTCAGCGCCCGTAGGGTTATAACCGGTCAGAAAAGATTCCTTGAGATCCCAGCCCCTACCTTTTCGATGTTTTTCCACTTCAACTCTGCAAAGTTTTGAATTTTAACCATTTTTATGCGGTTTCTCACAAGCAGTTAAAGCAAAATTTTTTAACGTTCGTATCTCCTCGTTGCAAAATTGTATCTAGTGTTGCATGGATAGGTTATTATTTAAGTTTTTGAGGATCTTTACAGGATTCTGATGTTAATTTTTTAATATAACATCATCTTCATGAAGAATTTATAGTCTTAATTGATCATCCTGTAAATTCTACGATAGTTGATAAATCTAATTTTAACGATATTTCTAACAAAAACCTTGAATGAGAGTTTTTCTTTCATGTTTTTTGTGGAATGTTTATTACTCAAGCGGAAATAAAATTGACATGCATCTACATGTACGTCCGAAATGACCCTCCGCTTTCCAACAATTGATATGACCCCATTATTTGCAGGCATGTGTTGTCGTAGAATTTACAAGATTTTCAATTAGACGCCAAATTCTTCATGAAGGTGATGTTATAATAAAAAAGTAAGATCAGAATCTTGTAAAGAATCCTCAAAAACATAAATAATAACCTATCAGTTCAATACTAGATAAGATTTTGCAACGAGGAGAACGAACGTTAAAAAAATGCTTTGACTGCACGTGAAAAACCGCATGAAATGGTTATAATTCTAAACTTTGCAGAGTTGAGGGGGAAAAACATCAAAAAGGTAGGAGCTAGGATGGATTGAACTTGGTTGTGGGTACCTAAAGTAATTTTTTCTGACCGGTTATAACCCTCCGGGGGCTGACCACCTAAAGACCTTCCCTTGTTAGCTTCAAGCCTTCGAAAAGGGTGTTGGAGAATTTCGAACATGCCAGATATCTCAGCAAGGCTATCATCATTATCACCTAACGTTTTCAAACGATTTATTACTTTAGCATGAAGCATACTTAAACCTTCATCCATAAACGATGGAGTAGAATCAACTGCAAGCTCAACGTGAGATCTTGGCACTGAAGGTGCGTTGTATAGTTCAGAAAGTAATAAAAGTGCTTCATCATGAAGAACTTCAAGTACGTTAGAGCTAGTTTGCTGGACAGAGCTATTGTTTTCCCGCAAGATATTTGGGATCAGAAGAGCGGTGCTATTTACATTCATAGATACGAAGTCCTCATTAGAATGTGATATATTCCAGTGCCTCCTGTAAGACTTATTATTTTTAAAAACCTGAATACATCCATCTGGACCACATTTGATTCTACTAGCGACATCAAGCCGATGAAGGATTTTAAAATGATTCCAAATTTTTATTAAAGACGACAAGTGCGTTTTGCAAAGAAAGCCAATTGGCATTTTAGTATTTTTTTTGTAACGGAGCTCCTTTTAAAAGACGATTGTTTTGTTACAATTTCAAAATATTCTATAAGTCAGCGCAGCCCGTAGATCGCGAAAGATTCTAAAATTCAAGTTTATGAAACCATCTCGCATTTAAAAGCATAGTTTTTTCAATGAAAATATAAATATAACATTAAGCTATCTAAACATCTCATAGATCTCGAGTTTATCGCTTCTAGCTTCAATAGTCACTTTTCTAATATCAAGTAATTACAAAATGCGAATATTTTTTTGTTTTCCTGAAAACTTTTTCAAATACGTTTTACTTTCAAACTCAACCTATACTAGTTGTACTATCTAATCGTATTAATCGCTAATTTGTCTAGAAAATTATTGAGATATAACTGATTATATATTAGTGACTTGCTTTAAACGTTAGCCGTAATCAGGTACGAGATAGCTTTTTAAACAATTGCAGTCTGTAAGTTATTTCAGTCTTGGGATGAATTATGCACATTTTTATATACGAAGTTTAAACTCGTAGAAATAATATGAAAGTATTTGTTTATATAATAAATAATTTATAATCTGTACTGTGATGAAACTAATATTTTTACTATAAGTCTGAAATATAGTAACACTTTTCTATGATAAATTTACAAACGTTAATCAGATGATTAAAATTCCAAAAATTTAGATTAAAAAAAATATATAAGTTCAAAATTGAAAAAAGTAATACAATTTTCCTATACTGCATTTAAATCGTTGATCAGAGTTTTTACGCTAGGTACCATAAATTTCAGTTTGAAGGAGGATCCAAACGAACTCTGCTTCCCTCGGATACTGCAACTGTAAAGCGTAGAAGCTCTTGAATGTCAGATCAACAGCAGCTTTTGCCGATTTAACCTAGTATAGTTTTCCATTTATTTATACATAGTATTGACTGATGTCACCTAGAGAAGGCCCTACGGCAACAGGAAGAGGCTGGACTATTAAACCCTGTTGCTGTAATTTTTTAATCCGGCTTAGAAGTACATTTTCTAAACTGCTATAATTCTGAAAATATAGGTGAACAGTAGGTTTATTCAAAACTGTATTGCTAAATAGTTGAAAATAGTTCAATTTTCATATTTAAAGAAACAAAAATGTACCGTAACATGTAAAAAAAACATTCTGTATTTCCGGTTTACTCGGCGTCCACACTGGTTTCTGTACCACTTTCAAAGTTAGACAAGGTAGTAATAAGGGCAGAATTCGTAGCGCAATGATGTCTGTAAAACGTAAGATATGGATGAAAGACAATACAATAAATGATATACTAATTTATAATTGTAAAATTAGTTAGTGAACAAAGTGTTCTAAATACGAATAGATATATTAAATCATACCTTCTTGTGATTCATATTCCGGTTTCGCACGTAGAATCTTCAGAAAACTCTGAACGTGAGCGTTTTTTGATTTTTTCGATGCAGCATAACTCAAAATTTTTGTCTTTAAATTGTCAAATTCCGAGTACAGTCTTAATCTTTTATTTGGATAAGCCGTCTTAAAGTCGATCTCGAACTAGAGACAACAAAAAATAGTAAAGAATAAATATATAGATACTGTAGTGCACTATTTTTGAAAAATGTGAGGTTAAACTTCATCATATCCTACCAAACTGTGACCTTAAGGTTTTCCTAAAACATGGTATTTCGAAAAGTGATCTACGCTTGAAAGGTCATTAGAAGATAGATCTTTAATTCGGTGCAAGGAAGTAGGAGACCAATATTCGTCAACCGTACTCCAAGGGCTTAAGTCAGTGTTTAGCCAAATTATCATTTCGTTTATACTTTTTTTATCACCATTAGCAGCTGAAACTAAAAGATATTTATATATTCCACAACTTCATTTCAAAGACTGGATTTAGATATTTTTATAGGTGTTCCTTACCTTCTTCTGGCGTTTTATGAAATAACATTGCACGGAAGCCGAGAATAATTGCTCTAGCCTTTTGTTTTCCTTTACCTCTAGGTTTTTTCTTGGATCACATTGTTAGCCAGAAGTCTTTGTCGAAGAGTATGATATTTGCCATACAATTTTCCTGTTGAGAAAAGTTTTTCATTCGTAATTTTATTTCTGCTAAATGGAATGTAGTATGTGCTAGCATGCTCGGGTGGATATTGTTTCTCGATGGCCAGAGATAATTCTTTAATCTGAGTTTATCTAAATTAAATAACACATTTTTATTTGCCAATATTTCGGATGATTGAAAGTTTCAGTCTCAATAATGTAGAGACTTAGCATATTCCTTTCAGAATCATTGAAGCATTTATTATCATTGTAAGACTGCTCAACAATTTCTCCACTGACATTGTTAGTTAAAAAGTCTGAAATCTTCACAGAGGAAGTATTTTCGTTTCTAATCTGAGGACTGATAGTTAATTTTGAATAATCCAGAGAGTGCTGTCCTTTGGACGGTATTTTTAAAGCACAAAGTATTGCGTATTTAACTTCAAAAATCGTAGCACATTATTTTTTTGAACGAGTTAAATCTTAGGTATACAATTAATTGAAAATAGAAAAAGTTTATTTCCAGGCATTTTTTATCATTAAAAAAATGTATTTAAATTATTTATCACCATACTTATAACTCAGATCTAGAAGAGTTTTATTTTTTTTTAAATACCTCAATAAATAAAATTAAAACATATTCTTGAATTTCAATTCTAACCTTGTTGTTCGTTGTTAACAAGGGGAGAATCGGGAACAACCTCTTCATTCGCAAGAACGAAGCCTTCCAAAAAAATCTCAGAATAAATATAAATTAAATTCAGATTTTCTTTGTCATTGCTCAACCTCGTCGGTATACTAATTTTTTAGTTTTTTATTAATTGGATTTGATTTTATTCTCACAAGCAAAGTTTTGTTAAATTGACAAAACTTTGTTTGTGAGGATAAAAAAATTTTAATTGCAAACATACTAATGAACTTTGTTGTTGTTTTGAATATTACATATAGATATTCATTCCTGAAAAAAATGTAGTGGAAAATGCTTTAAAAAGAGAAACTATGAAAAAGGCTAATTTTTTACGAAAAAAAGGTAAAAAGGGGATTGAATCTATTACAAATCAGGCAGGTTGTACACTCTAAGTAGCAGAATCTATCAGTGTTTGTGTGTCCCACTTTTATTTTCAGATTCTGGTAACGTTTACTGTTCTCCTTCGAAATCCTTCGGAAAATTTGGAAAAAAACACTTATACTTTTAGACAATATTTGTTGAATTTTTTCTCCTATAAGGAAAATATCCTATGAGTTTTACGTGGACCAAACGATTTTTGTAAAATAGTTCAAAATTAGATATCCTTTCCAGTCAATATAAATTCGAATGAAAAAGATTCGAAGAGAAAACAAAATTGAAATTCTTTCAAATTTGCAAGCATTTCAAGTTCAATTTGAAAAAAATGTGAACCTTTGAAGAACCACTAAAACTTTCAAAACTCTTAAGTGAATAAAATTTTAAGTACTCAAATAAATTAAACTATGAACTTGTTCTTTTTGACAGAAATGCATGTTGATAAGTTAAAAACTTTATAAAGAGATATTTTAAAAAGAAGAATTACTTCAATTTTAAAATAATTATGAGATGGACTCTGAATTTTTAAGCTAATTTATTTTAAAATAATTTACAGTGTCTAGAAACATCTGGCATACAAAATTACTTCAGAATTAAATCCGGTTTGAAGGAAATTGATTCATTTGATCAAATTTTGCATGTAAAGGAATTTGAATTTAATTTTAGAATTCTAATTCTTGTCCTTTAAATGGAATGAAATTTCAAGCACTGATGATTTTGAATTTGTAGTTCATTGAAACTTGAATAAGATTTAAAAATTAGAAATAAATTTCAATCTGAAAGTCCTGCAGTTTCAGAAAAGGTTTTTTTATTTTTGAAAGTCCATCACAATCAGATTTTAATTAGTTTGATTTTATGATATAAAATATTCTTTAAACATATTCTTCTCTTGCCATAAGTCTCTAATTTTTTTGGTCTAATGTTAAAATTTTGTTAATAGCCCTGGAAAATGCCTGGACTTTTGATATCGAAATTGTGTGGTATTTGGTACAAGAAATTGATAAAAAAAGGTTCGAAACAAATGTATTCTCATAATTTAAGTTTAGAATTAAGAAAAAAAACTTAGAAATTCCAAATTTTATGAAAAAACCATTCTGCTGACCACAAAAATAGTTTTGCCTGCATACAAACTCAGAGGAAAACTTCCTTATAGAAGACGAAATTCAGAAAAAAATTGGCAAAAAATATGAAAGTGGATTTTTTTGCCAATCGAATTTTTATAATTTCAAACAAATCATCGCCACTTTCTGAACTTTTAAATTTTTACAAATTCTTCAATAAAGTTTAAAAGAAATCAGTAAAGATCACCAAAATCTGAAAAGAAAATTGGAAAATCTAGATTAGATGAGAAACTTTGTAATTTTGAAGAAAGAATTTTTTTAAAATAAACGTCAACATTCAAATAATCATCATGTTATGAAACATTTTTTCTCCTAAATCTAAAAAAAAACCGTTTCGCCTAATTTCCTCTAAAACACAACATATTTTGTCACTCAAAGATTCTGTTAATGGACGCGTAAAACAGCCTGATTTCAAATTCATTCGATCAGGGGGATAAATTGTATTTATTGATAGCTAAGGTAAAACCCGTGAAGACTAAAAAATAAGGTCAATCTTTATATTGAAAAAAAGTAATTCGATTCGAAAGGTACATGAATATTCTTACATTTGGTAAAGTTTCTAAAGGTTCAAGAGCGAGAGTGCCATTTTATTTGTCAAGTAGGGAGGATTTCCACTTTTTCCACTTGTTTTTGAAAATAGCTATAGGTTCAGCCTTATTCAAGAACAAATCTTGTATAAATTTCGGAGAAAGGCATTCAAAAACCTCATCACTCACCTGATTCTCTACAAAATATTACGAAAAAAAATAATCTTCACGGTTTATTGACGCGTTTTCATGCTTCGAACTTACTATGTACGTGAGGTTATGTTTCAGAATTGCATTCACTGAAAGATATTTTAGACACATAATAATTATTCATCAGGTTGCGAAATGAGTATCTGTATTCAATTTTCAAAGTTATACGTATATATGCTTTCATTTTTCTTGGAATTAGTTTAAAAGGTAATGAATAATTCAAATTTTCATAACAATATAAAGTAAAAATTATTTGAATGTTTCAATGAAAATAATTATTTGATACTTTTCATGTTCTAAATTGATGTATTAATTATTAGCTGATTATTTTTTTCACAATATTGAATGACATGAAGATTGATTTTCAATTAATTTCAATCAGGTAATATCAACTGATTATTCACTTAAAGGTTATGTAATTGAATATTGGCTATAATTTTTATGATGAAAGTTTTTTTGTTTAAATACTTTCATTATAGCAGCTCCTTGACACCACGTACATATGACTTTGTCAAAAAATAATCTTTTTCAGAATTTTGCAGCGCAAATAGAGTCTCTGATCTTGGTGCTCCTCAAAAATACCGACTTTGATTTTTGGGCTCCAACCCTTACCGTTGAAAAGCAACCCCTTGACACCACGTAGATATGACTTTGTCAAAAAATTATCTTCTTCAGAATTTTACAGTTTAATAGAGTCCCTGATTTTTGTGCTCCTCAAAAATATCGACACCGATTTTTGGGCTCAAACCCTTCCAGTTGAAACACGATCACTTGGCACCACGTAGCTATGACTTTGTCAAAAAATAATCTTTGTTAGAAATTTACAGTGTAAATAGAGTCTCTCATCTTTGGCTGCTCAACAATATCGACATCGATTTTTGGGCTCCAACCCTTACAGTTGAAAAGCAATCCCTTGACACCACGTACATATGACTTTGTCAGAAAATAATCTTTTTCGGCATTATACTGTGTTAATAGAATCTGTGATTTTCGGGCTCCTCAAAAATATTCACACCGATTTTTGGGCGCCACCCCTTACAGTTGAAAAGCGACCCCTTCACACCACGTACATATGATTTTGTCAAAAAATAATCTTTTTCAGAGTTATAGAGTGTAAATAGATTCTCTGATTTTCGGGCTCTTCAAAACTATCGACATCGATTTTCGGGCTCTAACCCTTACAGTTGAAAAGCAATCGCTTCACACCACGTGAATATGACTTTGTCAAAAAATAATCTTTTTCAGAATTTTACAGTGCAAATAGAGTCACTGATTTTTGGGCTTCTCAGAGATACCAAAACCAATAAGTTTCTGGAGTTTAAGGCTCGATTAGATTGTTTATATTTAGTAGTAGTTATTGCAACAAAAAACTTGAAGCATTCAAGAGCCCAAGGAAAGTCCAACACTATTTTCTAGTTTTCATTTTCCAGGTTTGAGTTTTTACTAAGGTGTTGGTTTTTTTGTACATAGGGGTGGTTTTGGAATTTTTTTTTGTGCATTCGAGAGCTCACAATAAGCCCAGAATTCGTATGCACTTTGTTTTTTTCAGGTTCTATTTTTTGCAAGGGGGTGTTTTTTTTTAACTTGGGGGTGGTTTTTTGAATTTTTTTGTGCATTCAAAAGCCCGAAATAAGCCCAAAATTCTGGTGTACTTCGTTTTTTCCAAGTTTGAGTTTGTACATAGGGGGTAGTTTTATTTTCTGTAGGGGTGGTTTTTTTCTGTGGTGTTTAATTTTTAATTTTTCTAAATTTTTACACAGTGGAGGTGCTGGCTTGATTCAAGTCAGCACCACCACTGCAAATTTCAATTAAAAAAAAAAAATAGTGGAGACCAAAAATCGGCAATACAGACCAAAAGAAGCCCAAAAAAGCCCAAAATTCTGATACAAAGAAATATGGGAATTTCGATTGTGGAGGTGCTAGCTTGATGGACTTCGACTGATGCCGAGTCGACGCGCACCTCACCGGTTGATCAATCGCGCATACCATGCGCGCATACCACAATACATCGATTGGTATGGCCAAATCAAGCAACCAGCCGGACGCCCAATGCAACACTTTAACGCAGTGTTGTGTGAAATAAATAGTTGATAATATTATGTATTCAATACGGCGATGAGACCCAGGCATAGCATGCTTGTACATCAACTATCGTTTTAGTCAAACAAACTTTCCTTACCATATTAGCCATGATGATTTTCTTTTACGTAGTTGATAATGATCGAATTCGTATGGCTGACACAGCACAATTTTCTTTCTAATTCAGTTAGCCTATTTTGCCACTTATCAGAAAGTAACTTTATCTATACGATTGTCGCTATCTATTAGAACAGTGGTTATTTGCACGAAATTCGTCACGCTTGTTTTCAGTAATTAAATTTCTCTTTTCTTCTAGGTTAGCTACAGTATCCTCAACTATTTTGTTTTTTATAAGGTTTTAAACAGAAGTTGTTTTTTAAACTGAAAAAATAGCTAACTTCTTTGGAAAACTTTTGTTTGGGAGGTTGATTAATCATTTGTTATTAGTTTTTTTATTAAATATATAGTTATAATATTTTTTTAGTTATCCATTCAAATTTAACTATTGATTTTTTGATCAGATTTTTTGCAAGATTTTGAATAATTTTATTTTTGCAATCTAAGTACAATTATAAAGATAAAGACAGCCGCGAATCTAACTATAGGTTTAAAGAAAGCAACCAAAAGCAAACCATGGTTTGACGAAGAGTGCAAACTTTGGTTTGAAAAACGTCGGAAGGCCAAACTATTAGTTTACAAAAGAAGTGCGATCAAACACATAAGAAGTATCTCGAGTTTAGTAAAAGTACAAATAGGCTTTATAGATCCAAGAAAAGCGAGTGGGAAAAGAATAAAATACTAGCAATAGAAGCGCATAATAAACAAAATAACCCGCGTGAGATGTACAGGGGAATCAATTTTATAAGGAAAGGCTTCCAAAGTAGGACGGAAGTAATGAGGGACGAAAATGGCAATCTAGTAGCCGATGCGACAGAGTGACTAAATTTATGGAAAAACTATTTTGATAAACTATTAAACGTACACGAAGGCCCCGTTGAAGGTAATCTCGGTGAAATCCACACTGCCGATCTA
>CAKNWT010323541.1:0-10659 GCA_932066315.1 Andricus coriarius
TAAATTACCCAAAATTCATTTGAAAAAATTTCCATAAATTTCTGGAAATTTATTAAAGTTTGCGGTAATTTAAGGTAATTCGATCAGTTATATATGGTAACTTTCCATAAATAACCGCAAAATTCTATTATCTGCAACTAAAATTTCCTCACAGTTTTTACGGTGAATGGGCTGATAATAGTAAAATGCGAGCTCATAGACATATAATTTTCATTGTTCATCTCTGACGTCACTTTTTAGTCCCTAGGGAGTAAAAAGTACTTTTTACTCCCTAGGGAGTAAAAATTAGAGCTTTAAACCCGCTTCATAGGCATCGAAAAGGGCTGAAATCATGCATGTGTTATAAAAAATATATATATGAATTTAAAAGAAATTTATTATATTATTAAAAAAGAAAAATTAATATTTTGTACCTTTGGATCAGAGTTAATTAAATTTTTTAAATGAATTTTATATTTTCAAAATTGCTCAAGAAATAATAAACTTAAATAATATATTGTTATTCGAAATAATTATTTTGTAGATATGAAAAATTACTCTTCCCCTGAAATTATAATTTAGTCGATTTTTTGTTCGTTTAAAAAATCAGTTTTTGTTGAAAATTCAACTCTTTTTTTTTGTCTGCAGTACTTTGACGTGTATTTTTTTAAATCCACAAAAATATATCTTAAATTAAAAGTCATTGATTTGAAGAAATTGTTTTTTGTTGCCAAGAAACTTCAAATTTGAAAGATAATTTATAAAAATATATTGAGCAGTACAAAAATTTATTCGGACACAATATTTAATTACTGTAATTGCAATAACTAATATTAATGATTGGCAAACCAAATTTTTTTAAAAATTTAAATTTATAAATTTTATATTGTCGAGAAATTTTATAATCCGGCAACTTTCTGCCGCGAATTTCATTCTTCGGGATTACCAATTTCGGGATTTTTATATTTTGGCACGTTTTTAATTTCCGAAATTTTTTGTATCATGATTTTTTTTAATTGTACAGCGCTGCAATTTCCTCATTCGGGATTTTTCATTCGTACCATAAAATTGATAATTAATTATTGAAATTTATCAAATTCCCGAAGAGGAAAATATTTGAATTATAATTATTCATGAAATAAAATTGCCGACACAGTAAAATTTTTCTTTTTCGTCTTATGGTCTACTTTTATCTTTTCCTTATTTCTAATTAGTTTAATTTATTCGAAAACTGTAATTATTATATTAATTAATATTATAATAATTATTATAATAAAATTATTATAATATTTATCATCATTTTTAGCAAAAATGAAATAGTTAAATTTTTATTTAAAAATGTACATATTTTCAACTGAAAGGATGAACCTTCAACTGATAAAATTAACTTTTACGAAACAGAAGAGTTTTCAAGTAAAGAAATTAATAACGTTACAAAAAAAAATTGTTTAGCAAATGATATTAGTTTTCTGCCAAACAGTTCGATTGTCAGCTAAAAAAATAATAATGCAGTCATTTTTATCTTTTTTGTTGAAAATACAAATATTTCCTCAAAAATCAATTTTTTCCGTTGCAGAAAATTTTATCCAAAATATTGAAGTTTCAAGAGAAAAGACGAATTTTCTCTAAAACAGTTGAATTTTCAACAAAATAGTAAACTTTTTAAACAAAAAAGGAATTATTACTTTCTCAGTTAAAAGAATGAATGTTCCACAAAAAAGCACAATTATTAGCATAAATGGAATATTTAGATTTTCAGGTAACAAATTTGATTTTCCACAAACAAACAAAATTTCAACAAAATAGTTCAATTTTTACCCGAGGAAATGTTTGTTCAGCTAAAATGAGGAATCTTAAAAAAAAAGTAAATTTAACCAAATAGTTTAATTTTTACACAAAAATATGTATTTTCGCTAGGAAAATTAATTCTCTGCCAAAAAGTAGAATTTTCACAAACCAAAAAGGTACATTTTCAACATAGAAGTTAAACTTTTAGCAAGAATGATGAATTTTCAAACAAAATAGAACGAATTTTCTATAAAATAATTCAATTTAAAAAAAAAAAAAAGAATTTTCAACCAAGAATATAGTTTTTTTAAATACGTCGAATATACAACAAATACAAGTAATTTTCAATTTAAAATGTAATAGTTCCATATCTACATAACAAACCTTATTTTCAACCCAAAAAGATAAACCATTTTAAACAAAATAGGTAAACTTTCAACAACAAAAAATGAATTTGCAACTACAATGATGAATCTAAAAAACGAAAAATGAATGTTTGACAAAAAGTCTATATTTCCACAAAATAC
Source organism: Andricus coriarius (assembly GCA_932066315.1). Classification (NCBI taxonomy): domain Eukaryota; kingdom Metazoa; phylum Arthropoda; class Insecta; order Hymenoptera; family Cynipidae; genus Andricus; species Andricus coriarius. Next base: position 2,295 of record CAKNWT010323541.1, read on the forward strand.
ATGAATTTTCTCCCAAATAGTTGAGTTTTCTATCGAACAGATAAAATTTTAACTCAAATAATAATTTTCCGAACAGATGAGTAAACTTTTAACATTGTAGTTGAATTTTGAATTAAAAATATGAATTTTCGACCAAGGGAAAAACGTCATTTTTAACTAAATAGTTGAATTTTGTACGAAGATGAATTATCAAAGGGAAAAATTAAGTTTCTACTAAAAAGGTCGAATTTCTCACAAAAAAGTTACATTTTCTACCTAAAAGATTAATTTTTAACAAAAAAAAAAAAGTTTCAACAAAGAATTTGAATTTAATTCTATTGGGAAAAATACTCCAGCTACGTTTAAGGTCTGGTAAATAAAACCTTGATAAGAAAGAATGCGTTTCATACTCGTGTTTCCTATTATTGATAAACTCACTTTAAATGGAGACAAGGTAAGTGTGTCGAAAATTTTAGTATATAATTGGCCTAAACTCAAAACCTCGACAACATTAGGAACAGGAAGTAGCAAAATTACTGTTCTACTAAAAGACTTACTCTCCGATTTTTTGGGTAAATTTTGCATTACGTCCAGGATGAAGCTCTTTATCCTTGCTTTGGTGGCAATTTCTGTCGGTGAGTATAAGTGAAGAAAATAAATGAATTAAACAATTTCCTTTTTGGGGTCATCCACAATTTTTATAGGTAGCTCTCCAAAATATTCAACAATTCTCATTCAAAGTTAAAATCGTTTTTGGTAGAAATTGAAAATGTATTCCCTTGAATGAAAGTTTAACTAATTTGTTGCATTTTCTTTAATTCTTTTTTTTTACATTAATTTTGGCTTGGTAAAAAAATATTTTTTTTTTTACTGAAAAAGGTGTTTCATTTTTTATTAAAAATTTAAATTTTCTAGTTTGAAATTCAAGCATTTGGACGAACATAATTGTATTCTTTGAAATATCGCCTATTTCAGTAGGGATTCATTCACGTTGGAAAAATAAAATATTTATTTAAATGAAAATTCTACTATTCCAGTCGAGAATTAATTTTTTAAATCTGAAAATTCAAGTATTTGATTGAAAATGAATTTTTCAACGAAGAATATTATTCCGTTTTTTATTGAGAATTTACATCTTTTAGTTTAAAATTCAATTCATCTCTTTCCTGAAAGTTCGCCTCTTTGGGTAGGAAATTATTCAACTTGGCGGAAACTTCATGTTCTTGTGTCAAAATCTAACTAGATTATTGAAAATTCGATCTTTTTTCTTGAGAATTCAATTTTTTACAATCTCTCAGTTTTTCCCCACCATCTCATGAAAAACAGTACAATTTTACCAAATCCCTCATCCACGAAATATCGTACATGATTTTATGTTCAATTTTCGGGATTTTCAGAAAGCAAAACCGAGGGCAAAAACGAGGACAAACCCGAGGCCAAAATTGAGGGCGACCCGAATAATAGTAAAAGCAATGCTAAAGGCTTAGAAAGATATTTTAATATAAAGGCTGACGATTTAAAAGCATGTAAAAATGATAAAAACCTTGAGAAAAATAAACATGTAACCTCTACCCTTCAAGCTCTTTCAAAAGCTCTTAAGCCCGAATCTGCCACGATGAATGAAGAATATGATCAAATATTAAAAAATGTTGTCAAAGCAGCTCTACCATGCGCAGACGATAACAAACTGATGGACCATATGTCGTACTATGCAGACATGTAAGTTCATTTTATTTTTTCTCTATGAATTTTAAACATTTTTTTCAGATAAGGTTTTCCTCCTCCCCACTTTTCCATCCCCCCTCACTTATTTTCTTAGATTACACAAAAAATTCTATTGAAACAAAAATTAATTTCTTTCAGCCAAAGAAATTTCTTTGAATGAAAAGAAATTGCTTGAAATTCAAGAAACGTTTATTGGTCGCAATTCATGATGCTAACGTTTAAATTCAATATCGTTTCATTTTCAGAGGAACTAATCTTATTTGAAATGGATAAATAGAATGACAAATGAACAAAAGGATAATACACATATGACGAATTCTGATCTTCCTACAATCTAATTATAATCTATTGTTATTATAAGCTACCACCCTAGTGTATGTTTAAAAAAAAACTAAATAAATATTGTACAAAATTGGCATGTGCGAATTTAGGTTAATGAACTGTTAGAATAAATATATATGAAGCATTGGATAAATAGTTATTACTTTCTCTCAATATGCCATTTTCTTGTAGACAAAAGTTATTTTTTCTTCATTATCATTAGAATTACATTATTTGCAATGATTGACCAACAGGGTTGATAAAACATTCATTTATATAACATAAAAAAAATGTTTTTTCACTGAAATTATCCCACAATAAGTAGAGAGGGTTTCTGAAACTATATATAAGGTATTAAATAATAATTTTCGTTATCGTTAAAAACAATCTTCATAAAAAATGTCTCAGTTTGAAATTTCTCGTAGAAGCAAATTCTTTTCTTTAATTGTTATAGGAATTGCATTATTTGTTCTAATTGACACCAGAATTGACCAAACAATCATTCCTATGCTTATTAAGAAAATTTTAATGAATAAAAGCGTAATTTAGCATATCCATATACCAGAAAGTTGTTTTTACTGCAATTATCGGAGAAGAATTTCACAGCGATTTCAAAACAGGATGCTAGGAATCAAATAACAATTATCGAGATTTTTGAAAACAAGTTCTATAAACCAATAACTCATTTCGCCATGTTTCCGTGGAGCAAAATTACTTTGTTTTTTAATTATTGTTGGAAATCTCTTATATTTGATAATTAATTAACATAATTAATATAAAATTCTTTTATATGATTTTTACAAATAATTTTGGATACAAGAGCTTATATTTGTTATAAGTCAATTACATATAAAAAATGTTGTATTTTTACTGAAATTATCTAAAAATAAGGTATTATTGCTTTTAAAACTGGATATGAAACATTGAATGAAAATTCTCGTAATTTTTATTGACAATTTCTGTGAAAGCTTATCTCAATCTGCTCTTTCCAAGAACATAATTTTTATTTTATTATGCACTTATTAATAAAACGAGTTCTAAATTGAACCTTATAATTTGGGGAATTTTATTTTTGGAATATTTTATCTTTTGGGAAGTTTTCGGGGCCGGCAATTAATAAAGTTGATAAATAATTAGAAAATTCCAGAATCACATAATTTTAGGATAACAAAATTTCCCATAGTTTATAATTTTACCGAAGTTGAAAATTCCCGATAATAAAAGATTCCGGAAATAAGATTGCCGACACGAGAAAATTGTTGAATGATGAAATTCCCGATTCTGAGCGATTAAAAAATTTTTGAATCACATCACACGAGACGAAAGTTATTTTTTCTTCCTAGCTGATTATTTTTGAAATTTTTTAAAGTATTGTTAGATTTGTACATTTCTTAAATAATATTTATGAAGGCCTATTCCGCTTCTTTTGGTGTTAAGAAATTTTTTTATTATAAAAAATTTGCCGACATGTTTCAACCTGTAATTCCAGGTCCTTTTCAAGGCTTATTCTGTTATAAAGAGAGAAAAGAAAAACCACTGAATACTATGTTAAGTTTTTTGAGTATCTTTGAAATTTCTCTGCATCTTTTAAACATTTTTATTATAAAATTTTTAAATAAAGTGAAAATTGAAAATAAATTTTTTTTAAATTTTTGATAAAGTATCATTTACGGTATAACCTTAAAAAATATCATTGAAAAATTGACTTGAGATTATGCAATTATTAAACTTCATTTTTGCTAAAAATTTTCATTGACGACTTTTTGTCGGGTCAGAAACCCATGAAAAAAGATTCATAAAAATCAGTTGTAGAAGAAATATAAACGGTCGCGAAAATTATATTTTTAATTAAGATCAAAATAATTAAATACGTTCTTCAAAGATATATATATCTTAAATAAATACTCATAAAAAATACTCTTAAATATTTTATGTGCCATATACAAAATGGTGCAATTTTTAATATGTATTTTAATGTGTATTTTCATTATCCTCAAGCAAAAAAATAATACTCTCAACATCTGTTTACTGTGTCATCAATTCCCGAAAATAACTTCGTAATTTACAACAGAAGCGATTATTTAAACAGATGAAAATTGGTTAAATAAATAAAAAATATTCTTTAAAAAGATGTTACATGCAAGATTTCTTAACGGTTACATTTTTGTTTGAAAATGATGGCTTTTTACGATCCTGAGGAGAAAAAATGTTAAAACAAATGAAAACTGTTTCAATAATTACAAATTGTCTTAAATAAGAAGTAACACACTTGACTTCCAATTTCAAAAATACTTCTTAACTCATCTCTTATCGACTATATATAATTCAGCTTAAAAAAATTACAAAGAAAACTGTGTTTAGAATGAATTTGATAGAAAACTGCTATACTTTATGCTATATTACTATAATTTGATTCAAAAAAGTTTATAAGAAGTACTTATTTTTCCATTTTTTCAATGCAGTACTGATATATATATTTGAAGTAAGTATTTATTTATTTCGTGCCTAATTAAAAATTTTATTTCAGAGAACGTTTTTGTTTTTTCTACAACTATGAAAGACTGTGAAAGACTATAACATTTGTCAGTCTTTCAGTCTTTTAAAAGGTAACATTGTTTTCTATTTATTGTTTTCACACGAAATTGTTCTAATTGATGCTGTATTATTATTATAATATCAGCGTGATTTTTAAAAACACTTACCGTCTGGAGTATCATAATTTAGCAAATGTACCCCTGGAATGCTTCGCCATATAACATATAGTTTAAAATCTTGAACTTTGTTGCTACAAACATCTTGCTTTGATATTAAATTCTATTAAAAATCATCAGTGTTATTCGCAATAACCCCTAAATTAGGTGTCATCTACCGCTTCAATGTTACCAATGAATAAGACACATATTTATTTATATAACATTTCTGTAAGTAATGGATTAAACTATTTGGTTTGGACAATCAATAATAATATAACTGATTTTTTCTTAACGATGGCACTTGCTCTTATATTAATAAACCCTTGTTATGTAAAAACTACCCCTAAACAACTTTTTATGCTTTGTTTAGCAGGCAATTTCAATAATAATACATGAAAATCAAGAACAAAATATTGCATTTCACAAGTTGGGTGTGTGATCTGATAAAGGCATTACCATTTTGGCATTTGGAATAATAACTGCGCATATATAAAATTATCAAGCAAGTATATAAACCATTATCAGGCATGTATATAAACAGAAATAAAAGAACATTAGTTCAGTTACAAATTTGCTTGTGTTTCTACCGTGCAAAGTATTACTACATAAGATGAAAATCAATCCGTTAAATATAATATCTTTATTAACAATAACGTTCAATGCGGAGGAACTTGACATTCAGCGTTCAAAAATAACACCTGAGAAGGTCCATCTACACGAAGTGATACAGGAAATTATAAGGAGAAATATGTTTGATTTCTCATTTATTATTGAAAATTTAGTTGACTTGCAATTTGGTTATGGGGATAGTCAAATTGACATACAGCCGATTGAATATGAAGAACAAGAAGAAAACGATTATGGTGAAGTAGGTAGTTGTTTATATCAAGAGCAGAAAGTCAATTTTGACTATAAAAAAGAAGCGCTTGACCATTGGAATTCTGAAAACACAAAGCGCTTATATTTTACATCCGTTAATCAATGGTTTAAGAAGCTTCGTTCAGAGCGACAATTGAGAAGATGGCAAGAACAAGTCAAAAGTGGTGGTGACGGAGAAGATAAGCTATACAACATAGCAAATACTCTTTCGACAATTTGAAGTTGATTCGAAGATGACAGTTCTCGATATAGATCTTTGAAGATGGGCTTTACAAAAGAAGCGTCAATTGGACATGCCATTGGTTAAAGTATCACGTTGGTGGGTATGGAAATACAAGAAACTGCATAACGTTCTTTCGCGAAAACTCACCAAATTTATATCTGTGTCATCGTTGCATGAAATTAGAGATATAGAAAAAGAATGCGATGTTTTTAAAATCAGTGTAAAAGCAGAAATCATGAGGTGTGCGGAAAGCAACATTTTCAATTCCGATCAAAGTGGCTTTAATTTTGAATTGCACAATGGAAGAACTTTGAGCATTCAAGGAACAAAAACTGTGGAACATGTTGTTTAATCGGTTTCCTCCACTACACATAGCTATACAATTCAGCCAACCATATCTGCCGATGGAAGATTAGACTCACCTCTTTTTGTAGTTTTAAAATAACCATCCGGACAATTTGGACCAAGAGTAAAATAAGGACTTCTTAAGGGAATCAATATTTATTGGCAAGCCTCTAAATCCGGTAAACTTTCTTCAGAATTGCTTCAAATATGGCTTCAAGATTTATTTTTCCCTGAAGTAGGAGAAAATTCTGTATTATTATTAGATTCAGTAAGTGGCCAGTGTGAACAAACCGTGCAAACAGCAATACCTTTTACTAAAAGCAATCCCAAAAGGCACAACTGGGAGAATTCAGCCCTTGAATATTCTGGATTTAGGACTTCAAAGGATTTGGCACGAAAAATCTCTGACACTATTTTTCTTTCGAGGTCTGATATTAAGTTACATATTAGCAATACAATTATAAAATCACACTCTCTTACACATAATCAATCGTCTTCACCTAGATTTATTGACGTATTCAAACATCCTTGGTATAAAAGCGTATATACAGAAAATAGACCTCCACATTTTCATAACCCTGTAGACTTATGTTTCCCCAAATATATAGAACCTTCTTGTGATATTTGCGGTGATGTTGCAGTAATGACATGTGCATGGTGCAAGAAGAGGTTGTGCCTAGCATACTTTTTTGCAGAACATCACTACTGTGAAAACTTCGTGCCTTAAAAATCGAATGATATTTTTTCTTTTCAACTAATGTCTCATTATTTAAAACAAAATTGTAGATTAGAGTAAATATTAAAATTAGACTAGAATTTTATGCGCAGTCTTAGAAATGGTGAACAGGCCAAGCAGTTCAATTTTCAGCGAAAAGCCGAATGTTCTAAAAAACAGTTGAACTTTCAGGAAAATAGTTAAAGTTTTAAAAAAACAAGGAATTGTTACTTTTTCAGTTAAAATAATTAATCTTCCACCAAAAAAGCAAAAAAATAAAATTAATTTGGAACTACAATGATGAATCTTCAAAAGAAAAAATGAATGTTTGACCCAGAACGTCAACTTTCTCACAAAATAGTTGAGTTTTCTACCCAAATATTAATTTTCAACCAAAAAACAAAAGAAATTTTAACCAAGAACTTGAATTTCTTTCAACGGGGAATAATATTCTGACTGAGTTAAAGGTCTGGTAAATAGAACCTTAATAAGAAAGAAGGCGTTTCATAGGCATTTTTCCTGTTATTGATAAATCAACTTTAAATAGAGACAAGGTAAATCTCTCAAAAGTCTCAGTATATAAATGTCTCAAACTAAGTGTCTCGACATAATTAGGAACAGAAAATAGTAAAATCACTGTTTCTACTAAAATTCTTACTCTCCAATTTTTTTTTTGTGAATTTTGAATTACGTCCAGGATGAAACTCTTGATCCTTACCTTGGTGGCAATTTTTGTCGGTGCGTATAATCGCAGAAATTAAATTAATTAAACAATTTCATTTTTGGGGTCATCGTCAAATTGCTATTGGCGTTTGTCTAAAATATTCAACAATTCTCATTCAAAATAAAAATCTTTTTGGGTAGAAATACCTGCTATTACACATTTTTCAATAGAAAGGCTTCTGTTCCATTTTGAGTTTAAAATCCATTTAATTTAGTTAAAAATTAACTTTTTTGAGTCCATCAAACGAGATTATTAAAAATGCGCTTCTTTATGGTTCAAAATTAATTTTGTAACTGAAAATTTAACTTTTTCATTTTTGAATGAAATTTGTTTTTCTGTTGAAAACTCAACAACATAGATGTAATTTGAACTACTTTACCAAAAGTTTATTATTATGGTTAAAGCTTTATCATTTTAGCTAAAAATTTATTCCCTTGGATGGAAATTTATCTAATTTGTTGAACATTTTTTTTTTTTTAACATTAGTCTTGGCTTGGTTTAAAAATAATTTTTTAACTGAAAATTTAACTATTCCAATCAAGAATTTATTTTTTGAATCTGAAAATTCAAGTATTTGGTTGATCATTCATTTCTTTCTTTGGAAATTTGACTATCTGATTGAAAAATCGTCTTGGCTTTCTTGATTGAAAACGCATTTTTCAACGGAAAAAATTATTTCATTTTTTAAGCATCCTGGAAATCCTTGAAAACCTGGAAAAATCCTCGAATTTTGATCTACCTGAAAAAAACCTGGAAAAGTA
>CAKNWT010323544.1:0-10067 GCA_932066315.1 Andricus coriarius
ATGGTGAGAGGCAAGGGGACTCACCGAAATTAAGCACCCCGAAGGGAATAGACAACTACTACGTCCGCGTCGTTATTCCTGGGTAGAGCTAAAAGTAATGTCAACAATTTCATTTTTCGCAATTGCAGCGCCATCTATCGCGAATCGAAACAAATTTTCCGAATAAAACTTACGTATTTCGTAAAGGAGAATCTGAATCTGTGATAAAAAATTGGGGTTGCCATTTGAAATTACAAAGTTACCCCCACCCCTGCCTCCTGTGGGGGTGGGGGTGGGGTAAATTTTAACAAATCTTTTTTCCCCCTCGAAAATAAAAAGTTTTTATTACAGACATTTTTTCCGTAGGATGCGTATTTTTTGAGATATTTCGTTGTCTCAAGTTAAAAAAAACACCCTGTATATCAACATTTCACACTTCCGTGAATTTTGGACCTCTCTAACCTGTGGTATGCTATATTAACACTCCAACTTATTACTTGGCTATAACTATGAGTAAAATCTTATCTGATTCTATTCCGAAACTAAATTCCTTTGTTAAAAATTCTTTTAATTTTCGAGAAAATATTATTAAAATCTAAATTCCGGATAACCATATTTTTATGTATTTAGATGTAAAATCACTGTTTACTAATATACCCTTAGAGTTGGTTTTCTCTTGTATCGATAAGAGATGGCGTTATATTAAAAACTTTACTAACATTTCTCAAAATGATTTTAAATTTGGTGTCTCTTTTCTCATGAATTCTACTAGTTTTCAATTTGATAATAATTATTACAATCAAAAATTCGGGACTCCAATGGGGTCTCCGATATCAGGTATTCTTGCTCAAATTGCTTTACAAGATCTCGAATTAGAAATTTTTTTTAATTTAGCGTTCAAAATCCATGATTTTTATAGGTATGTTGATTACACTTTTCTTATTGTTCAAAAAGACGAAATTGAAAACATGGCGTCTTCTTTTAATATAATTATCACAAAAAGTTAAAATTCACATTTGAAGTTGAATCTGAGAATTATATAAGTTTTTTAAACCTAAAAATTATCAGAAAAAATTCAAGGGATATTATCATAAACTGGTATAGAAAAAAACATATTCCGGTAGACTTTTAAATTTTTTGTCCAATAATCCTATACACCAAAAGATTGGTATTGTGAAGAATTTAGTCGATTCAGCTATTCTTCTTTCCGATAAATCTTTTCATCATTTAAATTTGGTTTTAAAAATATTAAAAATCAATAGTTATTTTAAACTTTTTACTGAAAAACACATTAAAATAATAATCTTTCAAATTGATAATAAAAAACCTTCTTCCGAGTTAAATTCAACAAATAATAATGAACAACAAAAATTTGTCTATTTCAAATTTTATCCAAATATATCTCATCCAATTCGTAGACTTTTTTTAACTTCAATGTTAATACTATTTTTAGAATTTATTCAAAATTTGACCGTTTTACAAAATTGGGGAAAGATCCGTTGGAAAAATTAGAACAGTGTATTGTTGTTTATAAATTGGATTGTTCCTGTGGTATGTCCTATATTGGACAAACTAAAGGATCGCTAGAGACTAGAAGAAATGAGCATTACAGAAATATTAACCATTGTACAAAAAACCATAAAGAAATTGCTAGACACACCCACTCTGTTCATAATGTAAATTCAAATTATATCAAATGGGATGGCAATTAAATACTACATAAGGAGTCAAATTATTATAAAAGAACCTTTGTCAAGATGGTGTATATTAAAAATGAGAATGTCAATGCTTTGAACAATATTACTGATTTGAAATTTTATAATCCTTCTTACAATATGATTTTAGACAAAGTTTGTTAATGGAATTTACTTTTCTTAAATTAAAAAAAAAAGAATTTAATTCGGCACCTACACTTTCTTTCTTCCGAATCAGTGTGTTCGAACCTTTCAGGAAAAAATCTCTTTTCAAAAAATCCTTTTCTTCAAATCATAAAAATTTTATTTAAATTCTAGATCCTTCATCATAATGTAATAATTGCCAAAAATAGTTGTGTTCAAGATACTAATCTCAATTTTTCTATTTAATTGACTTTTTTCAATTACGAAATCTTTACGTTTCAAATTTCCACAATGTCACATCGACATTGTCAAATGTTCTTGGAGGAAACTCGCTCTTTCTTTTTCTTTTTTTGACAATTTTGTTATATTGACTGAACTTCACCGCTCTACCTTTTGATAAGTCATTATATTTCGATGTTAAAACATCATGATTGAAGACATTTGTACTTTATATGTAATTCTTTCAATAGATTTTAACCGTGCATTTCTGATGAGGTTACTAGGACTAGTGACAAAACGTCAATCATATTAAATACTATTTGGTCTGGAAGTCTTGTTAATTTTTCTTCTATATAATTCATCCCAGACGTTAAAGCATTATTGGGGATATTCAATCTTTCCTCTATCTATCTATCTATCACCTGCAGTTTTTATGAACTTCATGAAATTCTTATGTGAGTAATATATTATGCACAAAGGGAAATAAGAGGGACATTCTTGATACATGTATGTTTTCAGTGAGAGCCGTAGGAGCCGACCTTAAGAGCCGCTTTTCAAGTTCGTTGGTATTTAATAGCCATTATATCTATGACGTCGTGATGCCGCCCGAGAAGAGAAATACCGAGCCTGGCTTGCTTTCGCCTCGTTTATTACTCGGTTCCGTCTCCTTTTCTCGGTCCTCGGTTTTTCCGAAGAATGCGAGAGACATGCGTTAGTGGAGCGGACAGCTTGCGGGAGAGTTATTTTGCGAATCTGAAGTACCAATGCTAATTAGCGTTCTTTAATGACATTAAAAGTCGAAATGTGCTTACATATTATATTTCTTGTCCATTAATTATTAATTTGATTTCAATCACGATGATGTTACGATTTTTTCGAAAATTCAACTTTACTTTGTTTGTATGTTGTTTTTTTTTACTAAAAACTCATTCTGATAATTAGAACAATCGAATGTATGAAAGACAAAGGTTTAAAAGATTGGTATATTTTCAAGTCGTTTGGATTTTAGAGAATTCAGCGCTAATTTAATTTTTCATATTTCAAAGTAGAATTTAAAACATTGTGGTTTCTAATGTCTACGTTTGGTAGATAGAATATATGTCGGTACATTTAAAAAATCAAAGTGCGTATACTTACTGGAATCACTTTACCTGTTACATATTTTTTAAATCTTAAGAGATTTGAATGTATAATTCGTAATAAATAAGTCAGTAATGAGAATCATATAAACTCACATGATCAGCAGACGATCAATTTTATAGTTCACCCCTACGAAATACACGTATGTACATTTGTATATTCATGCATGTAAACAATTTCATAATTCGAAAATTTCTTGGCACTGAACAGTTTCCTTTAGGCTCCGCCATTATGTGTATATCTTAGGGTTAGGCTCAGTCGAAATGACAAGTCGAGATGACAAAAATATGGCTGCTCCAAAGCCTATGAATAATTTCTTTAGTAGGAATCTGTATTATCATCAGAGATGCAATTTTTCAATCGGTTGAGAAAACTGACCACACGTATATCAGAAAATAAGAATCTATCTTCGATCCCTCTGTAGCTCAATTGGTTAGAGCAACTGACCGGAAATCAGTTGATCTGGTGTTCGAATCCCAGTAGAGTGAGAGCAGAGTGATCTTTTTTCTTTTGAAAAATTTTGATTTTATTAAATTTTAATTTATATCTCCATCTAGTCTGGAAAAGACGAAATAATTTGTCTGTATTAAGAGAAGTTAACTTTGATCGATATTGTAGATTTCTGTTGTCCGCAACGTGTGATCAGTTTTCCCAACCGATTGAAAAATTGCATCTCTGATGATAATACAGATTCCTACTTGAATATTGTGTAACACCTTGCTAAATTAGCGTATATCAGAAAATTAGAATCTATCTTCGATCCGTCTGTAGCTCAATTGGTTACAGTATCTGACCGGAAAGCAGTTGATCTGCTGTTCGAATCCCAGTAGAGTGAGAGGAGAGTGATATTTTGTTTTGATAAAAAATTTGAATTTTAACAAATTTCTTCAGTATAGAAAAACTTTATTAGGTTTAAAATGTAGTTCCAAAACATTGACAGAATCAGATCATTGAGACTTCAAAGATAATGCTCAATATTCGAAAGATTTCACAGAAATTTCAATATTTCACATAGATTTTGCATATTTTAAACGATTTTAAGGAATTCACAAACATTACCAAATATTTCAAGGATTTCACAGACATTTCGAATGTTTTAATGTGTGTTAAATTCTTTAAACTACCAATCTTCGGAAAAATCGTAATATAGTCGTGTTTGATATCAAATTAATCAGTATTGGACAAAAATTATAATATGTAACCAGATTTCTACTTAAACTATTCATTAAAGAGCGCTAATCAGTACTAGCGCGTCAGAGTGGCAAAAGAACGTTACCGCGAGCTCTCTGCTCTGCTAGCTCACATCTGTCGCATTCCTAGGAAAAAATCGAGGAGAGAAACGAGAAAGGATCCCACGAGACGAGGCAAAACTTGACGTGGAATACCGATACAGCATGTATGTCTGGTCTCGACCCGTCGCGTTCTTCGGGATTTCTCGCTTGGCGGCAACTCTACTATGACGTCATAATTTTTGACAATATAAATATACAAACGGCCATTATATGAATATAAGCTGCAAAGTGGGACTTTATGTTCGCTCCACAGGCCAAAGACATGGCCGTATTCATGCACGTATTGTATAAAATATAATAAAAATGATAGATATATTGCATTGGTATATTCACCAATAGAATTAAAGATGACCGCCAGAGTGAAAACGAAAGTATAGACCATCCTCATTTTCGCAATGTAGTGGAAAAACTGATTAATGCTTCAGTGAAAAGTGGGTTAACAAATGTAACTAAAGAATATTTTATTGCATCATCAGAGTACAAATATATGCGTTAGGAGTCGTTATCTCACATACATGTGAGATGACGACGTTTTTAGTTTCTAGGTTGTCCTTCGGAGATATAATTATTAAATTTTCATCTCAAATGAAAGGCACTAGTTTTAATTTCATATAAACTATGCTTGTAACAAAAAAAATGATCAAAAGTGAAAGTTCTTTTAATCATTTGAAACTACTGAGAAAAATTAATGTGAAATGAAGAACAAACACTAACATGATAAAATACGCGTGCTTCATTTTGTATTCTCCAAATCAAATCAAATATTATAACAAAAAAAGAATAAAATCTTATAGTTCTCAAGGTTTTTCCCATAAATTATAGAAAAGTACACACGTCATAAGTGTGAGTAGAGGACAATAACCTACTGAAACTCATAAGATTTAAAAATATGCGTGCCAGATTTTACTTTTAAAATAAAAGCACTATAGACTTCATTTTAGTCAAAAGCCTGTTAGAATGTAAAAAATGAATTTTTTTAAAGAAATCTGCGTGCAATATGCAAACATATTGAAAAGGAAAATCTTTGGGAAACGTTACCGGGCTAGCATCTTTCGTGGTAGCAAACTAATGCTTTTGATTACAAATTCTAATACACGTTCAAAAGTTGAACTACTTTGCTAACGTATTATTTCATCAATTGTGCAGAAAATTCTAGTAAATGCTACAGACATGCGTATGAAAATTTGTTTAATAAATTAAAATTGTTTACACAATTGTCAAATATCCTAAACAAACAAAGATTACTCATAACATTCGTAAATTATGTAATTATTGCTAAAGAAAATATTCTGTTTAAACAAGAATAATTGTTTCAACAATTTTAAATCTGGTAAAGAATACCCAAAAACTTGTAACGTCATGAATAAAAATAAACTATGTCTAAAAAAATTTTTTAATACGTTTGCAGCATGAGTTCTACACAAAACTGCTATTTTCCCTATATTGGGACATTTTCCGCGCACAAAGTTCAAAGTTATTCAGTGAAAATTATTCTTTAAACATTCATTTAGGGCTGCCTGAACATCACAATTGGGTGCTGAGAACACAACATGTCCTCTGGTTGCCACGGAAATATGGGCGATGCGTTCTACCAGCAAGAGGATTCAATTATCGTCAGGTAAAACATATCTTCGAAATTCGAATCGCCGGATCTGATTTGTGCGGGGAATAAGCCGAACATGTCCATGTTCATACCCAAGTCATTTTTAGTTAATTTTAGTCACATTTTGGGTTATAAATTATTACGATATCAAGGAACCGTATTTAAAAACGATACCTCATTTCAGAAGCTATTACACAGGATGACAAATGAAAAGGTGTAAAAACTAATAGGTACAGAAATAAAAAAACTAAATGATGAACAAATAGTGGAAACTGCAAAGTTTGATTAAGAAGCACATTTGCATAATTTCAAGAGTTTTATATATTTTAGAAACGTACATCTTAAGAATACCGAAAATTCGTCTGATTTGGCACAATAAACAAACCTTTTTTTCAAATAATAAAACACACGCTCCCTTACAGTATCAGAAATATCGTGAACCGCTATCTGAACAGCCACTCTCAGTTGCTCTACGTTTTGGATTGTTTGGCGTAACAAATGTCTTTAAAGAAATTTCAAAAAAAAAACAAAGTCACATGGATTGCGATCTGGTGAGTAGGAAGACTATTCTATGCCAACGCCTGCAAATTTGGGGTACTTTAGTCTGATAAAATGATGGCCGTATTCATCGAAAATCTATTTAAAAAATGTGTGTGTGTGATGCGAGGATGATCCGTCTTGCAAATAAATTTTCTTGGAAGCAACAGCACCCCATGCAATGACTTTCAGAGGGTAAAACGGTTTTGAGAGGGATAAATGTGGATTTTCCGTTACCCAAAAATGAAAATGTCGTTTATTTACGTAGTCATTTAGCCAGAAATGTGCTCTATAGCTAAAAACCTCCTGATCTCGATCTATGTCTCCATCATTGAGCATTTAGGCTTATTCTGAAAATATTCCTCCACCTGTATAATCTTTTTACAATCTCATCTTAATTTTATCTCAGCTTTTAAAAAACGTTTGAAAAAGGTACGCAATCGTACCGAAAAGTACGTAAATGATGGAGAAAGGAGTTTTTTAAAATAATAAGTTCTGAGTTGGAAGGATGTTTTTGGCTCTTTTTTTATTAAATTCTTATGTGGACCGTAAGAAATAAAAAAATTCACAATTTCAAATTCTTAATACATTCTCATCAGGATGAAAAAGGTGAAAAGCTTCTATTTAGAGCCTTTTTATAAAGATTTATTTTTTAAATGTACGATCATTTGCACTTCTTAGTTCAAAATGATCTAACTGCAAAATTCTAAACATTCGTCATCCTAAGTTAAACAAAAAACAACTTTTTGACTGTAAACCCCTTAAATTACTATAGTTTAATTGTATTTGTAAAATCTTTAAGGTGTACTTTTTTGTAAGTTTACAAAATGATTTGCGTAAAATTAAAGGTGTCTTCCTGACGTGACACGCCTATTTAAAAAATGTAAAATATTCCAGTTATCTGTAACGGCAAGGCCTACAGATCAAAAATCGGAGTTGGTATTTCTGAGGAGCCTTAAAATCGGACTCAATTGATATAGTAAAATTCTCAAAAGGATCATTTTTTGATAAAGTCATATCTGCGTCGTTTGAAGGCATGACCCAAGCATGGTAATAATTATTAATTTTATTTGGAATCCGCGTTGATGAATCGATTTTCAACAACATTAAAATATTTCTAATTAAAAAATTCACAATTTTAGCCCGCCATATAAATAGGTGTTTGCTAACAGAAAAATAGAAAAAGAAAAAATATCAGCTAGCACTGCTGTTGAATTTGGGGATTGCACCTTTATTAAGCTTTCTTCCAGGTTATCCAGCAAATTTGCGGGATTCTTGTAAAATATAATTACAAAAAAGTACAAAAAACCAAACCCTGATTTATACAGGAACCTACAAATAAACTCAATACATCCGAGCGAAAATTCTGGAAAATATGGGAGGGTGGGTCTAAGCCGACACTTTTGTTGAAAGTTGTTTTTTTTTTAAGTTTTATTTGACAACATATTGAGTATGATTGGATCGAGAATTTAGTTAGCTACATAATTTTACTTATGACATTGAACTACGATTATGTGTTTTTCAATTATTAGAAAAAAAGTGGAGGAATGGAAAATACGTCGTTCGCGAAATCGTGAACTACGCCGATAGACCCTGGGGCTAAGTCAACACTTGACTGTAATGTTCGATCCAGCAATACCTAATACGTTGTCAAACCAAATTTTTTTACACACTCATCATCTAATAAGAAGGTGTTAGTTTTATTTTGCAGCAAAGTTACAAGCACCCCGCTCCCGTAGGACCCTGTGGGCCTAGGACCAGAAGTGGGGGAGTACCACTTCCTGGTTCTGATACCCAAATCTTGATCCTGGAGCGTCAGTCTTGTGCTCCCTGCGCTATCGCCGGGTTGATATCTAACTCGTGACCAACTCAATCTAATACTTTTTCGACGCCTGCCACCATCTTCGACAATTTACTTGCGATCATCCTGACGCCATCCGGTAACCACCAACCTGCTCTCGGGCTTCACCACGCCGTCGAACTTAAACCTCGCTTGTGAGCCAGCAGGACCCACCAACCCTGTAAGTTGGTTAATAAACCATTTTTATATGTAACTGTTTTCTCTTATTGACTCCACCTGTTATCTCGAGTTTCCAAAATCCACCCTATCCCTTAATTTGCAAGATCCCTCACAATATAATTCAATATGTATTTCAACTTTTGTGATATCTTGTATTGTGTAGTAATGGCTTGTAATTTTCTGCAATAATTACGTCGAAATGTGTACTTTACAGTGATTTTTTAAACTATTCTGTAAGAAATTTGTACATTTTTTTACAAGTTTTAGCGAAAAATAACCTTTTTGAAGTGTTATATTATACTATATATTATTATATATAATTATTTCTTATAATTCCGAGACACATGGAAGAATTGCACACGACTGTCAGGAAATGTAATCAAATGTCACAGACTTTCATAGGATTTAAAAATATTTAAATGGATTCAGAAGAATTTTTTCACAAGAAGTGAGGGACATCAATGTGACCTACCACAAATGTGACCTGTCGGGATTTGGTATGGCAATACCCCCATTCATTCGGAATTTACTTTGAGTTCTTATTAATCTATCTTGAATTATTTTTTATTCTTTTGAATTCTTTGGAATAGTCTTTGCATATTTTAAAATCGTTTTCAATTCACTTCATTCTTTGCAGCTTGCATTTTTTTGAGTTTTATCGAATTCTTCTCATTTCCCTTAAATTTTTTCGAAATTCACTTTAAGTTTGCTAAAATCAATATAATTTTTTTATATTTTTAAATCCATTTGAATTCTTTTGAATTAGCTTGAATTGTTTTAAAGTCTTATGAATCCAATTCTCTTGAATTCTTGTAAATTAAAGAAAAGGAGCATTCACATTAGAAATGAATATTAGTCACTATTTATATTTTTTATTTCAGAAATGAGTATCTTTTGTTCTCTTTGGCGTTTTAAATATGTCAGTTTTTCGAGGTAAATTAGCCTGTCGCAACCCTGAGAATAATAAATTGACAAAATCAACAGACCAACTTAAGATTAAGTAAATTTTTCACTTTCTCTTCCTCTACCACTTTTCGAAATTCACGTCAGTACTCTTTTCTTAAATTTTAATGTCACAATTCTTTCAAAAAACAATGAAAAAGTACTGTAAATTTCGTTTTCACTTTTTCGCTTTTGAACTAACTTTACTAGGAAGTTTTCTCACTGACAAAACAATATGAGGGTACGGAGATTGGTTGAAACTTCTTTCAGGACCCCCAGATTTTAATAAAGTTAAGAAGTTTTGGAGAAAGGTACGACCTGATTATTACAAGGGATTGCAAAGCAGCAATAAAAAAATACACGAAGAAAGTAAAATAAACAATATGATGAACAAAATATCTATAACTATAACAAGTTAACAGTGAGTTCAAAAACTAATGAATTGAATTTCATTAAACGCATTCATTTAGGTGGCGTTTATGTGTTATCAATTTCTT
>CAKNWT010323545.1:0-12001 GCA_932066315.1 Andricus coriarius
AAAGACTCAAAGTCTGCATGTAACCCAGGATCAGATGATTATGATCTTTCGGATTCTGCTGACTTCGATTCTGAAGAGGTCATGACGGTAAACTTAAATGCACCAGAACGAGATAGTTCAACGAGCGCTTTAGATATTACATTACATCAGAAAAACAAAACAACAGACTTAAGAGAAATGCATGTAGAAAATTGTGATTTGACCGTGAGAAAGAATTCTTGTTTTCTTCTGTAGCAAAAAATACAATAAGATCTCTGTTCACTTTAAAGCAGTATATAAACAAGAGAGAGAGAGTGAAAGAGTTTTTGCGCTTTAAGGAACGCAGTACACCCAGAAAGGATTTAATCGAAGCCCTTCGTAAATACAGAATCTGCAAGCATAACGGCGATCCGGAGACTAAAGATAATGAACTCATCGTCGCCCGTCGTTCCAAAAACGTTCAAAATCGGAATCCAAGAGACTATACTGCCTGCTGTGCATGTCGTGTATATTTTATAAGAACGAGCATTCGATACCACTGCAAAAGATGCTCCGGAAGTACTAAGAGTGGAAAAAACACCAGCAGAAACATCGTTCAAACGGGTTGATTGGAAAAAGACCGAGATACTTCGGAGCGTGCTTTAGATATTACATCACATAAGAAAAACAAAACACCGGACTTGAGTGAAATGCATGTGGAAAATTGTGATTTAACCGTGAGAAAGAATTCTTGTTTTTTTCTACGGCAAAAAATACGATAAGATCTCTGTTTACTTTAAAACAGTCTATAATCAAGGGAGAGTGAAAGAATTTTTGCGCCTTAAGAAACGCAGCACACCCAGAAAGGATTGGATCGAAGCCTTTCGTAAATACGGAATCTGCAAGCATAACGGCGATCCGGAGACTAAAGATAATGAACTCATCCTCGCCCGTCGTTCCAAAAACGTTCAAAATCGGAATCCAAGAGAATATACTGCCTGCTGTGCATGTCATGTATATTTTATAAGAACGAGCATTCGATACCACTTCAAAAGATGCTCCGGAAGTACCAAGAGTGGGAAAAACATTGCAGAAACATCGTTCAAACGGGTTGATCTACCTTTGGATGTTCTAACAGATTTAGACTTCTACTTACGTGATGACGGAATAGCCCAGCTTATCAAGTATGATCCAATACTTATTTCATTTGGAAATAAATTGGGTTGTAAAATATTTCTCGCCTCAACAACATGATATGGTGAGAAAGGACTTGCGCCTTTGGCACGTCTTCTGAAAGCAGTTTTAGATATTAACGATACGAACGTTTTAGAAGAAAGCACAGTAAGTAAATTCATGTCACTTAATAATCCAGTAAATTTCCAATGTGTCTTTGTGGGTGTTTTTGATTGTGGCAGGGATCAATGAAGATAGTACACAGTTAGTAGCACCACAAAATTCGTAACGCTCTTGAAAAAGGTCACAGGTCACACGATTAGCTAGTGTATTCATGTGGCGCCGTGCGACTTTTGAGAAAATCAAATAACCACATCTATGTACTGGCTTAAAACAATGCCATTAGCAGAAATTTCTCTTTGAGTTCTTTTCTTAAATTTTAATTAATAGCGTTAATATATTTTTCAACTGGAGACATCGGAATATCTCAAAAAATCCGGGGGGGGGAGTAACTTTGAACAAATCCCCCCACCCCAATTTCTTATCACAGAATCAGATGCTCCTGTATGTTTGATTCGAAATTTTTTTTCGATTCACGATAGATGGAGCTGGGATTGCGAAAAATTTAATTGTTGATTACTTCAATGACTGCGGTGAGTCCCCTTGCCTCTCATCAATGGAGGTGCTTGATTGCAGTGAGTCCCCACGCCTCTCACCAAAAGGGTGCTATATTTCGGCGAGTTCCCTCGCCACTCACCATCGGGGTGCTTGATTTCGTTGATTTCCCTCGCCTCTTACCATCGTAGTGCTTGGTTTGGGTAAGTCCCCTCGCCTCTCACCATCGGGGTTGTCCTCGCGCTTCGATGCACTTATTAATCCGAGCTTTGAAAGATTCCACACAACTGCAAAGTGTGCCTCTCACAAACTTCTGTTGACCGATGCTTTTTAATTACCGTTTGAAGCAGCCATCAGTGCTTTTAAATTTTGTTCTTCTAAATCCACGTCTTCTACGTCGCGGTTAAAGTGAGATGGCACATTATCTAAAGAGAACTAAGATCAAGAATCAAATGAATGTAGCAGCGTAGATGGGCGCACGTGTGAGAATCGAAAACGGGAAATAATTGAAGATTTCACAATGAGGTAGTAAGTGAAATTAAACTGCGAACAAGAACAAATGAAAATCGTAGAGCGAAGTCACGCATAAACGACTAACTAAAAACAAACGAGCATTGCCAAGTTGGATGGAGAAAAGTTTACAGAGAATTAAGATCAAGAAACAAATGAATGTAGCAGCGTGAATGGGCGCTAGAGTTTTTAGTGGGGTAAATTACCCTGGTAGCGTACGTTAATATTGGTAAGTTACCGGGTAACTTACCCGACGTTCGTTCTCGGCGAGAATTTATGAGAATTTATTTTTTTCTCCTTCCAAATTTCTGAGAAGCGTATTTTCGGCAACGAGAACTTTACTTTTATCCGATTCATTATCCATTTGCTTATCCAATATTTTTTATTCAGTGCACCAAAGACAAATTTCGAAAAAAGATAGAAACTGGTATTATTGTATTAATCTGTTTCTTTAAAAGCGTAGAGGTGCTAAGAACACCTTATCTTCAGTTTAAAAATATCACATTATTTAGATTAAATAAACAAACTTTACTGAATGTCTCACATGTGAACAGGTGAACAGGCTCTATTGACTAATGAAATATCTAGCAGACAGCTGGCGAAAATTCAAATTACGATTTCTAAGAAGAATATTTCTTTACTTGAAATTGTTTAAAAGCAGCAGCCATTCGTAACCAAATATCATTAAAAAAGTAAAATATCGCTTAAAATATAAAACCTAAATAAATAGTAATGAATAATGCCATTAAAGTACGTGTGAGCTGTTTCCAAAGATAACCTCAAATTGTTGTCAATCACATGTCAGAATTATGAGACCATTTTTCCCCCTAGAACATATACCCAGAACCTCAGCCGACATAATTTTATGTCGGCAGAGGATATAGTGAGTGATTATGTGTGATTATGAGTGACTTAAGTCACTCGATGAGATAACATTTCTCACCGTACGCAAGTCAACTTTTGGCACTTCGCACTGTCGCACTTTACGCCTCCTGCTTTTAGTGAAATTCTTAGGCATTTTAAATAACTTTTAGGCCCTTCTTTATACTCTTTAAACACGTTTTAAATGATAAACATGACAATAAGTTATGTTTACAATCGGAATAACCAGTGGCCATGTTACTTCCCCCATCAACTGGACAACTGCGCGACTCTAGACTGAATTACTTCCGGCGATCCGTCCAACCAATCAGATTTTCCCGCGAAAATTCAAAACGTACACTTTTTAAACCTTAAAATAAAATATTCAAACCTATTTGAAAAACTTTTCTTTTGAAATTAAATTCCCTTTTAGCGTTCTTTCCCTTTAACTGTGAAAACAAAATATTTGAAAATATGCAACAGCCCCATTGTACGAACTGTTATCAAAATTTTCTAAATTTATTATTGTAAAGCTCACAAAGTTTTCCATATTTCAAATGTACCTATATGTGCGCTGTTTATAATTTATTCTAAAAGCGTCAACATTACGTAATTACTAAATTTTTTAGGTGAATGAATGTTCAAGATTTTATAGTTAATTTTCGATCATTTGGTATATTTTTTGTAATAGCAAATATTTAAAAAAATATACCAAATGATCGAAAATTAACTTTAACATCGTGAACATTAATTAATTTAAGAAATAACAAAAAAGCATTATAATTGAATATTCTCATAAATTCTCGAAGCTTCGGTAACATTCCCGTATATTACCGGTAATATTACCCGATTTTAAATTACCGAGAATTTAAAAACTCTAATGGGCGCACGTATCGGAATCGCAAACAGGAGACAATTAAATATTGCAAGTGAACTTAAACTAGGGAACAAGAAAAAATGAAAATCGTAGAGCGAAGTAACCCATAAACGACTATTGCTAACTAAAAACAAATGAATATCGCCAAGTGAGATGGCACATTGTGTAAAGAGAATTAAGATTTAAAAAAAATGAATCTAGCAGCGTGATTTGGCGCACGTACGAGATTCGAAAACAGGAAATAATTGAAGATGGCACACTAAGGTAGCAAGTGAACTTAAACTGTGAACAAGAACAAATGAAATTCGTAGAGCGGAGTAACCCATGAACAACTACGACTAACTAAAAACAAACGAACATCGCCAAATTAGATGGCACATTGTCTAAAGGGAATTAAGATCAAGAAAGAAATGAAGCTCGCAGCGCGGATGGGCGCACGTATTCATTTTATTTGGGTGTGTTTTTTTGCGTTAATTTCAGTTGTTCGTAATTAGTTGCTTTCGTTTGGGTTATTGGTAATGGTCACGTTCGTTTCAGTTGGTATGGGTGTCGTTGTATTCCCTCATTATTTCATTACTTTTGAAATGGAAACTTTATCTCAAAAACAAAAGATTGAAATGATTCTCATTTATTAAGAAAGTGGAAGGAATATTAATCATGCTCTCACGCTTCATGCTCAACGCTGTCCAGAAAGTGTTTCTTCACGCGCTTCCTTTCACCGGGTTGTCCAAAACTTCGTAACTTACGAAAGTGTACAACCGGAAAAAAGGAAGCGTCGATCAACAGTTAATGGAGTTGATAATGAAATCGCGATCTTACATGCAGTCAATCATGACCCTCATATTAGTACTCGACAACTAAGTCGCGATTCCGGAATGTCTATCCAGTGTCTGGAAGTTATGAAAACGTAATCAAAATCATCCTTATCATATTTCACTGCTTCCAAAACTTCATGGAAATGATTTTCAGAACCGGATGACATTTTGTCAATGGGCGGTTCAGCAGATATAAGGAAACCCGAATTTATTTTTTCGAGTACTCTTCACAGACAAGTCGTCTATCACAAACCACGGTAACGTTAATCGTCACAATATGCATTATTTAAGTGCACTGAATTACATGGAAATGTACTAAATTAATAAAATTTTTAACATTCGAGTACAATTTTGGAGTTTCGTAATTTTTAGTAAAAATTTCAAAGCTCTAGCACGTTTCAGTTTGAACTCATCTTTTCTTATTAAAAATTAACTTTTTTTGTAGAAATTGTGATGTAAAATATGATATCTTCGAAAATATTTTTTTATTTTTTCAAGGACCTTAGGAAGTTTATAGTTTATAACATTAAGAACAAATAAAGATAAAAATAACTGTTATTCGAATTGTTTATTTTTTATTCAAAATTATTTTCCCCATTAATGGAAATACTACGCTCGATTGAGTTTAGTTTACTTTAGTTGAATTCCAAAAATAATTCGTTATGTATTATTTTTTGAATAAAAAAAATTGATTCACATAAAGTACTGGTTAAAATTCAAGAAACATTGGATTTATTCTTCTTATTTTAAAGCGAGATTCCTGCCACTCTTTGAATATATCGCATTACTTGATATATTAAGAAATTAGATCGTGAAAAACTACTAACTACTTTGTGAAGATACATACATTTATTTAAGGCTATATTCTTTAAGGGGTTAGGGTCAGTCGCAAGACCAAAAAAAAACTAATTTTTTTGTAAACAAACATTTTTCAAGAAAATAAAAATTTTTTGTTTAAACATCCGCCATTTGCTTGAAAATTAAAATTATGACTTAATTTTTCGTTCAAGTACAAGGGAATATCGTTTTTGAACCAATCCCGTTGTACTTTTTTGTTTCAGATGATCCAGTTATGAGTTACGATGCGCACCGTAAAACACATTTTTTTATTGGACCTCTGGCAGATTAACTATAACTTGCTTGTTTATCGATATTTTTATCTTAAAAAATTACTGTAACTTCTTGTAATGTATATTATTCGAACTGTAGAACATTTGTCAATAAGTAATAAAACCTGTTTTCAAACAAAATTCTTTAAAAAATCGTTTTCTTTTTTTGGCCTTGTGACTGACCCTAACCCCTTAAGAGAAGGTGATCGAAATGGGAAACGTGAGAAGTAGAGAAGTTGAATTTAAAAACGTGATTTTGTAACATACCTAGCTTTATTGAAACAAAAACAAGGAAATATTTATACAAACGTCACATCCAACAACAAGGCCGTAAAGTTTCGCACCGTGACCACTGCGTGAAGTGGCGTATGTGTCGAGTAGTGTAGGATTTGAAAAAGTAAACACGTTTAATAACCTCGAAGTCTCAGCTGGCCTCAACGAACCGAAGAACCGAATCGTGTAGTGATCGATATGTAACATTTGTAATATATGAATACACTGGAGTCCCGATATATCACACAAGGTAGTGCCAGGGGACGAGAGAGAGGCGCTTGGAAGTTCAGCGGCCTTACGATGTTTACGGCTCGGCAATATAAGAAGCCACGAGCAAGAAGGAGAAGAAGATAGGTTTAGAGAGTCCCGATTTATCACCGAGGCCATTGAGGGTACCCCCGACACTGATGATAAAGCGGGACTCCAGTGTAAAAGAAATGCAAAAGCGGCGTGTGCTTATGCCGTACCAAAGTGCAAAACCACTTCAAAATTTAAAGGCAAGAGATAAACTTTCAAAGTTCCGAGTGATCTTGTCGTCCGGAGATAATGGGAATCGTGTTTCCCCGGCGTACATTTTTTTCATTCAAGGGCACTTATTTTCGAATTTCATTTTCCGGCCAATGATATTATCGGAGAAAGTGTAAATTGTAATAGCGAAGGGCGAATTATTCATCGTGCTACGTTACAATACCCTCGCTTGCAAAATGGTGCCAAACCGACAAAATTCGATAATCCCGAGAAATCGGCAGGAAGTTTGCGACAACCGCTTTGAAGTATAGGAAACTTAATTCTTAATGGGTTAATTGTTTTTATTAAATTAAAAATTTATCCATATTATTCAAATTATTGAATACATCTGGATCAAATTGACTTCTTCAAATTAAACCGCCACTTCCTCTACTCTACTTTTACGCCACTACCGGAAGTGGCAACTTTGTGAAATAATCGGAAGCTTCAATAAGGGAATTTCTCCCACCAAGAGAGCCCCCGGACCTGTGTATACGACCGTGGATCTGACCCAAAACTGTCAAAATCCTTTACCTGATTCGAGCTGCTTCGAACCCTTTAAAACAAGGCTCCATCAAGTTATTAATTTTCTCTCAGGTTTCTTTTTGAAAAAAAAATGGCAGATCTCGAAAAAGGTCAGGCGATCCTGGGTTACGCTGCCACCTGTGGATTGTAGAGACCCCTGATCTAAATGAGCAGAGATAATTTTGCACAAATAAAGGTCTGCTTTGCTTGAATCATTGTTTAAACTGTGACATACAGGTATACGTCGAAATAAAAACAGCGACTAGAAGTCTTCCATATTCCACGTATACCCGTTTCTTTGGTGGGAGGTCTAAGAGGGGGAGTTCAGAAATACAAATTGGCTACGTGGCATATTGGCAGCCTCCTAACGTATATATACGGAAACATCTCGTAGGACATTCCTTAGCCACGCAGTTAAGGTACATCGTATGTACTACAATAGAAGATGAAATTCGTCGCTAGCAGTCTATTACTCGTTTTATCCGTTGTCCTTCATTCTATTGGTAAATATATAATAATTCATAATAATATATCTATCAGCTTAAATAAAATTTTCAATAGAAGTTTGATTGGGAAGAAATGTTTTTATAAAAACGCGATTGCCGGGTGAGGTTCCCATCTTCATTTAAACAATAGTAACATATGGAAATAACGCGTATGGTTTAAATGTTCAAGATCACCCTTTTTTATCATGAAGAATCGAAAACATAGCTCACTTATTGAGAAGCAACCGAAACAACTGAAGAATCATGCAGTCAATATTTTGCGTAGTTAACTTTAGCAAAATAAACTCTTTTTTGTACGCACACGGCGCCTATTTTAAATATTTATTTTTTTTTAATTGAAAGTATGAAAGTACACTTAAAAGAAGTAAAAATTTGCTCAATTCTAATTGATGACATTTTTTCGTTCTTTGAAACACATAAAGAATTGATTTGAATGATATAATTTCATTAATTACCAAAAATTGTATTTAAATAAAGTTCCTGCTTCAAATTGCAAAAAAGAAAAATTATTTACACACGTAATCTATCTAATCTTAGACCATTCCATGTTGAAAATAATCGACAACAAAAGTTTGCTAACTGTTTAGTCAGTGAAATAACTTAAGAATTAGTCAATATATTCATAAATTAACTTGTTATTTTTCACTATTCTATTATAGGAAACTCCATCAATTACATAAGGATGTTTTTTTGAAGTTTTAGACGCCCTCCACCCCTCTCACTATTGTACAAATTCATAATATTTTTGTTACCCCCATTCTTACTACTTACTTATTCTGAACCTTACTTCTGACTAGCAGTGTCATAATTTTCCCTAAACCGATTAGAAGGACTGCCGGTGCCGGTAAAAAAAAACATATTTTCAGCCCACTGAAGGGACTGTCAGGCATGTTAGAATAAATTCCTGTGACTTAAAAGTTATTTTGTCATATGTTGGCTTTTGACGCTTTAGATGAAATATTTCATGTATGTATAACACTTTATCGTCTATTTGCGACTCAAGAATTACGATTAACGAACCATGGAAAACAAGCATCGTTTATGAGAAAAATTAGATTTTTAAATCGTTAAAAATAAAAAAATCGTTTTTCCCAAAAAGGCGTTGTATGCTTTTTTTCCTTATTAGCTTAAAATAACCTCGGGCCACTCCCGAAACACACTGTTAGAAGTAAGTTCATGAAATTTCATGAAAATCTTAGTAAAGCTTTCTACACTACGGTTAGTGAAAAACTCATAGAAATTCCATGCAACACTGAAATTTAAAAGGCCTTATTGAAATTTCAATGTAAGTTTTGAAACTATTTCAAGGGGTAGTGCATAGCATTTTTTGTGAATGTTTATGAATATCCTATCGATATTCAATGTAAATAGTGCAACTTTTTTAAGAAAAGTTATCTGAACTTACTTACAATTTCAATAAACTTTCATTGAAATTCCAAAGTGAGTAATGAAATAAATTCAAAAAAAGGTTCTTAGAATCATTTAAAATTTCTTAAATTTTCTTTAACATTCACGAAACTTCAAAGTTAGTACTGAAAATGTGTTAATAATAGAACATTGAAATTTTCTCAAATTGTGTGAATCGATAGAAAAATATATCACATAAAAAGCTTCTAAATTTAATTTCATGAATTATTTTTAAATTTTGTTCATATTTTCATTCAGGTTAATTAAATTAATTTAAAAACGTTGCTTCATTTTCAATGCATGTTTATGAAATTTACGTAAACCACAGTGAAATTTATTCAGCCACCAATAATATTTTATATACAAGCAATTCAAACAGGTTTCAGAGTCAATTTTTCGAAATTCCAATAACTTTTGCTTCAAAATTAAGTTTCACGTCACTGAAAATTAATGAATATGGTCTCAAATTAATTTTCAACGTCAAATTCATGAAGTTTCAGTGACATGAGTCATTGAAAACTGACTGAAATTTCAGGAAATTTCTAACAGTCCATATACAAAAGAAAAACTGGATATGCAAGCACTTTTGGTTTAAACTTAATCAAGGCTAGCCATGAAAATATCACAGCCACACAAGAAAAAATATTTTTTTAGGTCTGGAGGTCAGACCATGTTTACTATATGTTTTTGGGGTCGCTGAATCTGAACCCGAGGTCTGAAAAACCCCAGAACGTCAGGTTTCTGACATAACCTCAAAAATCCTCATGAAAAATCTTTCTTGGTTTCTGCAGGTCAACCCTGACGTGCTGGGGCTGCTTTTTTATTGATATTTTACAATTTTTTGGGGATTTTCCCTACGAAACTTTGAGGAAAGTTCCGCAAATTGTGTGAAAATTAGCTTCAACATAATTTTGGGAAAAATTCCGCAAGGAAATTATTGCGGTGCATACTGCATAAGCTAGGCATAAGTTAGGTTTAGATTTGCTACTGCTTTTAAATTTAAATAGTAGTTTAATTTAAGCCCTTGATCTAGCTATCGGCTAGATAAAAGCTTCGTTCAAGCCCAGGCTCTGGCTAGCGGTTATCTTCTAGCCCGTGTAGCAGATTATTCAAGCCCAAATTTAGGCTTGTGACTAAGTTTTAGTCTATAATTGGGTTAACTTTTAGTTCTATATGCGGCTGGTTTTAAGGTTTTAATTCTGGGCTTGTTTTTAACGGGACTGATCTTCTTTATGTTAGAACTTGAAACCAGCCCCGTTTTAGGTTTGAATCTAGTCTTTTTTTGTGTTTGCCTCGTCTGGTAATCAAAATTATAAACAGTAGATTAAATTCTTCAGATAAGATGACCTAGAATTGCTCAAGTGTTTAATTTGCCGGTATTTAATTAGTTTCATGTTATGCGATCATTTTTCTACAAGAATATTTTTCGCCTTCTCCTGGAAGTTTCTTATTTTTCTGGTGTGGAATTGTCAGCGTGAGAAGTTAAATTCATGTTCGCAAGAGAATATCAGATGTCTACGCTTTTGGCTTTTTCTTAGTTTTTCCAAGTTACAGACATCCAGCGCAGAAAAAAAATATAGAAAACATAATTGCTAATAATGAATTATTTAATAGTTTTGAAACTTTATTTCTTACGTTATTGAATCATCTGGATGTTTTACTTATTAAAAGCTTTAGCTGAGTTTTATATAAAAGTTGGAGCTGAGATAAGGTCCTCCTCTATAATTAACTCTGTAAGCTACAATTATTTAAATTTTTGAATTTTTAAGACTCATACGCTTACATGAAATGTAAAGGAATCCTCCTGATTGTTTTCGCCTCATTTGTGTTGATTTTTCAACAAAATATAATCAGTCAAAGTTCATTGTCGTGTAATTGACGCTGTTGACCGTGTTTTTGTACCTTCACCTAACTGTGAAATTATTTATAATTAATGTATGACGGTGACATGAATATAAAATTTGTTCGCGATAAAACTTTCTTTACATTGAAGTTTGTTATGCTCTGTAGCAATTTTTATTCACTGACTTATTCAAACTTTTGCAGAGATTTTAACATTTTTGAAACCTATAGTAAGTGTAAGAAATTTTTAAACAGTGGAATATGCTACAATTAATATTATATATATTATAAATATTTAAAATAACCTATTTCTATTTCTTCGTACAGAATTAATTAGTTCACAACCCGGACCTCAGCATGCAGAACAGGCTGATTTAACGACATTATTTCCCGGGTCCAGAGGTATCCATTTTCCTGAAATCGAAAAATTAACATATGCACAAGTTAAAAGTATCCCTAACTTCATAGTATTCAATAGTGGGAGTGCGTCTCTACAAGATAAAACTTACTTAAAAAGGGGTGATGTCATCTTTGGATATACCTTGGGACATGAAGATACAGAGGATGATAAAATTGAATATCTATCTGATTTGATCGACGGTCTATATGTACATGTCGTATATAGCACAAGAACACATAAGTGGTACAATTTGCGTAGTATGGAATTAGCTAGATTGGGTGGGCACCGTAGTTTGTCACTTGTTCTCGCGCATGATAAGGCTCATGCCGTGGTTCACGAACGTAACCATCA
This sequence comes from Andricus coriarius, assembly GCA_932066315.1. NCBI lineage: Eukaryota > Metazoa > Arthropoda > Insecta > Hymenoptera > Cynipidae > Andricus > Andricus coriarius. The sequence continues at coordinate 11,730 of CAKNWT010323545.1, forward strand.
CACGAACCAAGTAGGAGCACACGATGCAGCAAGCGAACATGCATGCTATAACGCAATGGAATACGAATTAGTTTTAAGACATGGTTCAGATACAAAGGAACGACAGGTTGAAAAACTCCAGGATAAATATCATGCAAGTTACAATTACGCATACCGCCTGTGGTCTAGTGGTTAGAACACTTTCCTCTAAACCTCACCGCCAGCAGGACGTGAGTTCGAGTCTTGGTGGATCCGTTGACTAGCCTCGCAAGAGCTAGTAATACGAAGTACTA
>CAKNWT010323547.1:0-10251 GCA_932066315.1 Andricus coriarius
TTATTATTATAACTATTTTTTTTATTGTTTAGATTTAAGAATTTTATAATTCGAAAATTGCCGACAATTTACAATTCCCGACAGTTTATAATATTACCGAATTTTTAAATTCCCAATAATAAAATTCGCGAATTGTAAAATTCCCGATAGAAAATTTCGGAATTATAAAATTCCCGAATTCAAGCGATTAAAATTTTTTTATAAGTATTATTAATTACTTGTTTAAATTCGGGAATTTTATAATTTGAGAATTTTCTAGTTCGGATATTTTATAATTTGACTCGGGAATTTTCAAATTCGGTTATATTATAAACTGTTCGGGAATTTTTCAATTTGGGAATTTTATTTCATTATTGGAAATTTTGGACGACTGCAAAATCCCGAAAAGTAAAATTGCCAAATTGAAACATTTACAAATAATAAAATTTCCGAATAATAAAATTCCCAAATAATGAAATTCCCAAATTGCAGAATTCCCAAATAATGAAATTCCCCAATTATAAAATTCACGAATAATAAAATTACCGAAAAATAAAATTCCCGAAATTATAATATTTTCGAAATATGAAAATTCCTAATTGGAATATTCTTGAAAGTTTATAATAGATATTACCGAATTTGAAAATTCTCGAATAATAAAATTTCCGAAAAAAAATGTCGAATTATAGAATATCTGAACTAGAAAATTCACGAATTTAAACGATTAAACAATTTTCTTTTATAAATATTGTTAATTAATTTTTTTAATTCGGAAGTTTTCCAATTTGGGAATTTTATTTTTCGGAAATTTTTCAATTCAGGAATTTTATTATTCATGAATTTGATAATTCGGAAGTTTTCCAATTCGAAAATTTTATAATTCGGGAATTTTTCAATTCGGGAATTTTATTATTTGGAAATTTTATAATTAGGAAATTTTCCCATTCGGGAATTTTTTCTATTCGAGAATTTTATTATTCAGGAATTTTTATAATTCTGAAGTTTTCCAATTCGGGAATTTTAATATTCGGAAATTTTCTAATTCGGGAATTTTATTATTCGGGAATTTAACAGTGTCGGTAATTTTATTTTTTGGGATTTTTCAGTTGGCATGACATAATGTTGCTGATTTTTCCAAATTACCGAATTGGAAAATTTCTAAGTAATTAAATTGTCTAATTACAAATTCCCGAATAATAAAATTTCCGAATTGGAAAATTCCCGAATAATAAAATTCCCGACAGTTAATTTTCGAATGATAAAATTCCCAAATTGAAAAATTTACAAATAATAAAATTCCCAAATTGGAAAATTCCCAAACAATCAAATTTCCGAATTATAAAATTCACGAATAATAAAATTCCCGAATTAGAAAATTCTCGAATAATAAAATTCCCAAATAATAAAATTACCGAATATTAAAATTCCAAAATAGGAAAAAATTTACAAATAATGAAATTCTGAAATTGAAAAATTCCCGAATTATACAATTCACGAATAATCAAATTCCCGGAATGGAAAATTCCAGAATAATAAAATTTCGGAATTCGAAAATTCCCGAATAATAAAATTTCCGAATTGGAGAATTCCCGAATAATAAAATTCCCAAATAATAAAATTTCCGAATAATAAAATTCCCAAATTGAAAAATTTACAAATAATAAAATTCCTAAATTGTGAAATTCCCAAACAATCAGATTTTCGAATTATAAAATTCACGAATAATAAAATTCCCGAATTAGAACATTCTCGAATAATAAAATTCCCAAATAATAAAATTACCGAATATTAAAATTCCCAAATAGAAAAAAAATTTACAAATATTGAAATTCCCGAATTATACAATTCACGAATAATAAAATTCCCGAATTGGAAAATTCCCGAATAATAAAATTTCCGAATTGGAAAATTCCCAAATGATAAAATTTCCGACAGTTAATTTTCGAATGATAAAATTCCCGACTTTAAAAGATTACAAAATTTTCTTTTATAAATATTTTTCATTAATTGTTTAAATTCGGGAATTTTATAATTCGGAAGTTTTCCAATTCAGGAATTTCATTATTCGGAAATTTTCTAATTCGAGAATTTTATTTTTCGGGATTTTTCAGTCGGCATGACATAATTTTGCTGATTTTTCAAAATTCCCGAATAATAAAATTCCCAAATAATAAAATTCCCAAATAATAAAATTCCCCAATTGAAAAATTTACAAATAATAAAATTCCCAAATTGGGAAATTCCCAAACAATTAAATTTCCGAATGATAAAATTCACGATTAATAAAATTCCCGAATTAGAAAATTCCCGAATAATAAAATTCCCAAATAATAAAATTACCGAATATTAAAATTCCCAAATTGAAAAATTCCCAAGTAATAAAGTTCCCAAGTTTAAAAATTCCCAAATAATAAAATTCACGAATAATGTAATTCCCGATTTGGAAATTCTCCCCAATAATAAAATTTACGACAGAAAATTTTCGAATGATAAAATTCCCGAATTTAAAAGATTACAACATTTTCTCTTATAAATATTATTCATTAATTGTTTAAATTCGGGGATTTTATAAGTCGGAAGTTTTCCAATTCGGGAATCTTATTATTCGGGAATTTCATAATTCGGAAATTTTGAAATTCAGGAATTATATTATTCTGAAATTTTTAAATTCGGGAATTTTATTATTCGGAAATTTTTAACTTCGGGAATTTTATTATTCGGAATTTTTCGAATTCGGGTATTTTCCAATTCGGGAATTTTATTATTTGGGAATTTTATTTTATTATTGGAAATTTGCGGACAACTGCAAAATCCCGAATTGGAAAATTCCCGACTAATAAAATTCCCGAATAATAAAATTCCCAAATTATACAATTCCCAAATGATAAAATTCCCAAATAATAAAATTCCCAAATAATAAAATTTCTAAATAATAAAATTCCCAAATTGGAAAATTCCAAAGTAATAAAGTCCCTAAGTTTGAAAATTCCCAAATAATAAAATTCACGAATAATGAAATTCCCAAATTGGAAATTTTCCCCAATAATAAAATTTCCGATAGAAAATTTTTGAATTATAAAATTCTTGAAATTAAACGATTAAAAAATTTTCTTTTATAAATATTATTCTTCAATAGTTTAAATTCGGGACTTTTTATAATTCGGAAATTTTCCAATTCGGGAATTTTTTATTCGGAAATTTTTGAATTCGGGAATTTTATTGTTAGGAAATTTTCCAATTCGGGAATCTTATTATTCGGAAATTTGACAATTCGCGAATTTCATTATTCGGGAATTTAACAGTGTCCGTAATTTTATATTTGGGGATTTTTCAGTTGGCTTGACATAATTTTGCTAATTTTTCAAAATCTCCGAATTGGGAAATTCCCAAATAATAAAATTTCCGAAAAATAAAATTTTCAAGTGGAAAAATTTACAAATAATAAGATTTCCGAATTATAAAATTCACGAATAATGAAATTCACGAATTAGAAAATTCCCGAATAATAAAATTCTCGAATAATAAAATTCCCAAACAATAAAATTACAGAATATTAAAATTCCGAAATTTAAAAATTTACAAATAATAAAATTCCCAAATTGGAAAATTCCCGAATTATAAAATTCACAAATAATAAAATTTCCGAATAATAAAATTTCCGAAAGAAAATTTTCAAATTATGAAAATTCCGAATTTAAATGTTTGATAAATTTCCTTTTATAAATATTATTCATTAATCGTTTAAATTCGGGGATTTTATAATTCGGAAGTTTTCCTATTCGGGAATTTTATTCCTGGAAAATTGTTCAATTCGGGAATATTATTGTTCGGGAATTTTCGAATCCTGAAATTTTATTATTCGAAAATTTTTAACTTCGGGAATTTTATTATTCCTAAATTTTCGAATTCAAGAATTTTATTATTTGGAAATTCTTCAATTCGGGAATTTTATAATTCAGGAATTTTTATAATTCTGAAGTTTTCCAATTCGGAAATTTCATTACTCGGGAATTTTCTAATCCGGGAATTTTATTATTCGGGAATTTTATTTTTCGGGATTTTTCAGTTGGCATGACATAATTTTGCTGATTTTTCAAAATTCCCGAATTGGAAAATTCCCAAATAATAAAATTCCCAAATGGAAAAATTTACAAATAATAAAATTCCCAAATTATTAAATTTCCGAATTAGGAAATTCCCGAAAAATAAAATTCCAAAATAATAAAATTACAGAATATTAAAATTCCTATATTTTACAATTTACAAATAATAAAATTTCCAAATTGGAAAATTCCCGAATTATAAAATTCAAAAATAATAAAATTCCCGAATAATAAAATTTCCGACCGGGAATTTTCAAATTATAAAAATCCCGAATTTAAACGTTTGCTAAATTTTCTTTTATAAATATTATTCATTAATTGTTTAAATTCGGGGATTTCATAATTCGAAGGTTTTCCAATTCGGGAATTTTATAGTTGGGAAATTGTTCAATAATAAAATTCCCGTATTAAAAAATTTCGGAATAATAAAATTTCCGAATTAGAAAACTTCCCGAATTATTAAATTTCAGAATAATAAAATTCCTGAATTGGAAAACTTCCGAATTATAAAATTCCCAAATAATAAAATTCCCGAATTGAAAAATTTCCTAATAATAAAATTCCCACATTCGAAAATTTCCGAATAATGCAATTCCCAAATTATAAAATTCCCAAATAATAACATTCCCAAATAATAAAATTTCTCAATAATAAAATTCCCAAATTGAAAAATTCCAAAATAATAAAGTTCCCGAATTGGAAAATTTCCCCAATAATAAAATTTCCGATAGGAAATTTTCCAATTATAAAATTCCCGAATTTAAACGGTTAAAAAATTTTCTTTTATAAATATTATTCATTAATTGTTTTAATTTGGGAATTTTATTATTCGGAAATTTTCGAATGTGGGAATTTTATTATTAGGAAATTTTTCAATTCGGGAATTTTATTATTTGGGAATTTTATAATTCGGAAGTTTTCCGATTCGGGAATTTTATTATTCTGAAATTTAATAATTCGGGAAGTTTTCTAATTCGGAAATTTTATTATTCCGAAATTTTTTAATACGGGAATTTTATTATTCGGAAATTTTCCAAATCGAGAATTTTATCATTAGGAAATTTTTCAATTTGGGAATTTTATAATTAGGAAGTTTTGCAATTAAGGAATGTTATTATTCGGAAATTTTGGAATTCTGGAATTTCATCATCAGGAAATTTTTCAATATGGGAATTTTATTATTTGGGAATTTTATAATTAGGAAGTTTTGCAATTCAGGAATGTTATTATTGGGAAATTTTGGAATTCGGGAATTTTATCATCAGGAAATTTTTCAATTCGGGAATTTTATTATTTGGGAATTTCATAATTCGGAAGGTTTGCAGTTAAGGAATGTTATTATTCGTAAATTTTTTAATTCGGGAATTTTATTATTCGAAAATTTTCCAATTCGGGAATTTTATTATTCGGAAATTTTCCGATTCGGGAATTTTATTATTCGGAAATTTTCCAATTCGGGAATTTTATTATTCGGAAATTTTCCAATTCAGAAATTTTCAAATGCCGTAATGTTATAAACTGTTCGGGAACTTTATTATTTAGGAATTTTATTTCATTATTCGAAATTTTGGGACGACTGCAAAATCTCGAAAAGTAAAATTCCCGAATTGGAGAATCCCCGACTATTAAAATTTACAAATAATAAAATTGGGAAATTCACGAATAATAAAATTCTCGTATTGGAACATTCCCGAATAATAAAATTTCCGACAGGAAATTTTCGAATGATAAAATCCCCGAATTGAAACGATTAAAAAATGTTCTGTTATCAATATTATTCATTAATTGTTTAAATTCGAGGATTTTATAATTCGGAAGTTTTCCAATTCGGGATTCTTATTATTCGGAAATTTTTCAATTCGGGAATTTTATAATTCGCAAATTTTTTATTTCGGGAATTTCATTATTCGGAATTTTTTTAACTTGGGGAATTTTATTATTCAGAAATTTTCGAATTCGGGTATTTTCCAATTCGCAAATTTTATTTTGCGGATATTTTTTAATTCGGGAATTTCATTATTCGGGAATTTATAATTCGCAAATTTTTAAATTCGGGAATTTTATTATTTGGGAATTTTATTTTATTATTGGAAATTTTGGGACGACTGCAAAATCCCGAAAAGTAAAATTCCCGAATTGGAAAATTCCCGACTAATATAATTCCCAAAAAATAAAATTCCCAAATAATGAAATTTCTAAATAATAAAAAAAAATAAAGTTCCCAAGTTTGAAAATTCCCAAATAATAAAATTCACGAATAATGAAATTCCCGAATTGGAAATTTTCCCCAATAATAAAATTTCCGATAGGAAATTTTCGAATTATAAAATTCCCGAATTTAAACGATTAAAAAATTTTCTTTTATAAATATTATTCTTTAATAGTTTAAATTCGGGAATTTTATAATTCAGAAGTTTTCCAATTCGGGAATTTCATTATTCGGATATTTCTATTAGGGAATTTTTATAATTTAGAAGTTTTCCAATTCGGGAATTTTATTATTCGGAAATTTTTTAATTCGGGAATTTTATTATTCGGAAATTTTTCAATTCGGGAATTTTATTATTCGGAAATTTTATAATTCGCAAACTTTTAAATTCGGGAATTTCATTATTTGGAATTTTTTCAACTTGGGGAATTTTATTATTCGGAAATTTTCGAATTCGGGTACTTTCCAATACGGGAATTTTATTTTATTATTGGAAATTTTGGGACGACTGCAAAATCCCGAAAAGTAAAATTCCCGAATTGGTAAATTCCCAAATAATAACATTTCTAAATAATAAAATTCCCGAATTGGAAAATTTCCCCAATGATAAAATTTCCGATAGGAAATTTTCCAATTATAAAATTCCCGAATTTAAACGGTTAAAAAATTTTCTTTTATAAATATTATTCATTAATTGTTTTAATTTGGGAATTTTATTATTCGGAAATTTTTCAACGTGGGAATTTTATTATTAGGAAATTTTTTAATTCGGGAATTTTATTATTTGGGAATTTTATGATTCGGAAGCTTTCCAATTCAGGAATTTTTTAATTCGGGAATTTAATTATTCGAACATTTTTCAATTCGGGAATTCCATAATTCGGATATTTTCCAATTAGGGAATTTTATTATTCCGAAATTTTCCAATTCGGGAATTTTATTATTCGGGAATTTGTAACTTCGGGAATTTTATTATTCAGAAATTGTCGAATTCGGGTGTTTTCCAATTCGGGAATTTTATTATATGGAAATTTTTCAATTCGGGAATTTTATAATTCGGAAATTTTTTAATTCAGGAATTTTATTATTCGGAAATTTTCAACATCGGGAATTTTATTATTCCGAATTTTTTGAATTCGGGTATTTTCTAATTCGGGAATTTTATTATTTGGTAATTTTATTTTATTTTTGGAAATTTCGGGACGATTGCAAAATCCCGAAAATTCCCAAATAATAAAATTCACGAATAATAAAATTCACGAATTGGAAAATTTCCGATAGGAAATTTTCCAATTATAAAATTCCCGAATTCACACGATTGAAAAAATTTCTTTTATAAATATTATTCATTAATTGTTTAAATTCGGGAATTTTATTATTCGGAAATTTTCCAATTCGGGAATTTTATTATTAGGAAATTTGTTAATTTGGGAATTTTATGATTCGGAAGTTTTCCAATTCAGGAATTTTTTAATTCGGGAATTTTATTATTCGAAAATTTTTCAATTCGGGAATTTTCTAATTCGGATATTTTCCAATTCGGCAATTTTATTATTCGGGAATTTGTAACTTCGGGAATTTTATTATTCAGAAATTTTCGAATTCGGGCGTTTTCCAATTCGGGAATTTTATAATTCGGAAATTTTTTAATTCAGGAATTTTATTATTCGGAAATTTTCAACATCGGGAATTTTATTATTCGGAATTTTTCGAATTCGGGTATTTTCCAATTCGGGAATTTTATTATTTGGGAATTTTATTTTATTATTGGAAATTTCGGGACGACTGCAAAATCACGAAAAGTAAAAAAAGTAAAATTCCCTAAATGGAAAATTCCCGACTAATAAAATTCCCGAATAATAAAATTCTCAAATTATAAAATTCCCAAATAATAAAATTCGCAAATAATAAAATCCCAAATAATGAAATTCCCAAATAATAAAATTTCTAAATAACAGAATTCCAAAATTGAAAAATTCCAAAATAATAAAGTTTCCAAATTGGAAAATTCCCAAATAATAAAATTCACGAATAATGAAATTCCCGAATTGTAAAATTTCCCCAATAATAAAATTTCCGATAGGAAATTTTCCAATTATAAAATTCCCTAATTTACACGATTAAAAAATTTTCTTTTATAAATATTATTCATTAATTATTTAAATTCGGGAATTATATTATTCGGAAATTTTCCAATTCGGAAATTTTATTATTAGGAAATTTTTTAATTCGGGAATCTTATTGTTTGAAAATTTTCCAATCCGGGAATTTTATTATTCGGATATTTTCCAATTCGGGAATTTTATTATTCGGAAATTTTCCAATTCGGGAATTTTCAAATCTGTTAATATTATAAACTGTTCGGGAATTGTTCGATTCGGGAATTTTATTGCTTAGGCATCTTGTTTGTTGAGAATTCACCTTGTTAGGATGAAAATTCATCTATTCCGAAGTTTTGAAATTCCCAAAAAAGAAAATTGTAAATTTCTGAATTTTCGGGAATTATTAATTTCTATTCCAGTAATTATTTTTTCGGTATTTTTTCACAATCGTCATTTTGAAAATTCGGGAATTCACTTTTTTTTCAGAATTTGATAATTTTGTGAATTTGAAAATTCGGAAACGAAAATTTTCATTAATTCTATTTTCTTTTAGGAATTTGAAAAGGGAATTTTCATTTTTCAGAGAATTTAAGTTTTGGTAATTACTTTTTTATTTAATTGCCCGCAATTTAGTAATTTCATTTTTTAGTATTTTTGAGTCCAAGAATAAAATTTTTTATTCTAAAAAATATTTTATATATTTTTGACCTGGCAGAATGGGAAACAATATAATTGGAAGGAAAAGGGAATATCGTAAATCGAGATACGATCATTTCACATGCGACTTTCTGCTAACGAGAAAAATAAAGTAAGAAGGGAATAAAAAAATAAATAAAAAATAAATAAAAATAAAATAATAAGGTTGAATTGGAAGAAACGAGAATGCGAAACAATATAAAGGGAATGATCGTGGGGGTTGAACCGGAAAGATCAGTGTTGGTCAAAAGTCTAGGCTAATAATGCCTAGAAGTCGTGGGAGCGACGCCAAGGTCCGCTCTTTGTTGCCAAATGGCCCTTTATTCTCCACACATTAGCAAAAATAAATGTATGTGAGAATCAGACCCAAACTCATTCCCGCGAACGACACTGAGCCATCATAAAAGAATTTATTTTTCCTTTTCAACCAGTTAAAAAACTTTAATTACGCATCAGGAGAAAGAACACTTCTACAATTACAACTTTAGTCTTCAGATTTGAAAAAAAAATTTCTAATTCCGCTGGGATTCGAACCCCGGACTTTAGTTTCGAATCCCAGCGCAGCTGGAGAGGAACTTTTCAAAACTGAGATTCTTTTCAGATTTGAATTCTTTGAGCTTGGAGGCCTTAAAATTCAAATTATTTTAATCGGGAGACGTTTTCAAACTAGAAATAGTTCAAATTTGGACCTTTTCAAATTTAAACTTCTTTGTTGTGAAAAAGATGTGGGGCTTAAGCCAAAATAGTTTTAACTTCAATCTTTGGATAAGAAAAAAAAATTATTTCTAGCGCTGGGATTCGAATCTGATGACCAGGGTTCGATTCCCAGCGGAGCTAGAGATTTTTTTTGCATATTTGAATAATTTAAGTCTAAAGGGTTTGAAATTAGAATAATTAAAATCACTAGACGCTTTCTAATTAAAAATTGAACTCCGATTTTTTCCAATTAATAAAAAGAAGTCAAATATCTGACGAAAAAAAGTCGCTAATGACTTCCAATCGAGAAAACTGAGACTTTTCATTTGTACTTTTATCGGGTTTTCTGATTTGCTCGGTATTCTCAAAGCGACTCGACACTCATTAAGATTAAAATCCCTCGTTGACGACTTTCAAAGGAACTTTACTTCAAAATAATTAGAAAAATTTATTTAAAAAAAAAACG
>CAKNWT010323549.1:0-28008 GCA_932066315.1 Andricus coriarius
TAATTTAATTATTAATTATTTTTTATCAAAATAGCCGATCTGCCTAGAAACTAGTCGATCCGAGCGTTACATCCCAGCCTAGCCACTGGACAGTCAGCTTGTGGCGCGCCAGTGTCGAGTCAAGACGGACTAGACAGAAACGGTACAGCGGCACGAAAGTTTTCCATACGGGTTTTTTTAATTACTCAATAACTCTCGAATTGAGTAAATGAACTGCGCTCGTATCGTGAGTCAATTTTTCTGAAATAATGACGAAACTGTCGTGCTTTTGTTTTCCATTTTGGCAGTAATATATTACGTACGGATGGAGAGCGGCTTGATTATTTGCCCAATGATGGCCCTGGATTGCATTTTGCACATGAAGCGTGCAATTTTCTGCAAAATTTATGCTTATCACAAGTCCCCCTTCTTTGATTTCATTATTCTCTTGGCTAAAATACGAAGCTTGCGACTTCGCGAAAAAATCGCGTTTTATAAGAACCGGCAAGCACAAGCCTGTGAACGGCGCCTCTCGTGCGGTCACCGCGGCATGCGGCTCGCGGCGCTAAACAATATTATTTATCATTAATCCAAAGAGCGAGCACAAAAAAGTTGAAACGGTTTCTGGATCGTAAGCGTTCAGGCTTCCCACTACTTGAAAAATTTTTTAAATATCGTGTGTAGAACAGGGTCAAATCTTCATTTGTTTATCAAAAAATGATATAAATTAGCATCAATAACAAATAGCACATTTTTCAGCATTTTATTGTTAAATGCATTTATTTTTCACCATTCCCTGAAATTTTCATCAATTTTCCATGAATAGTTTATGAAATAATAATTTGTTAATCAAACGATGCAGAAATTTTTAATCGGACATTGTAAATAAACAAATGGATTTTTCTCAAAAAATTTTATAACGTGCTCTTATACTAATGAGTAGATTATTTTCCAATACTTAGTTTTAATTTTTCTTCCAACATCAAAAATCGTAGGCTCACTTGAGAAATTTCTACTCAGTATTATTTCGAAGAAGAAATTCTTTCGAATTATAAAAGAAAATTTTGTTCCATTGTTCGTTGTGAGATTATCTTTTTTTTAGTTAAAAATTTAACTACTTGATTAAAAATAAAAATCTTCTGTTAAAAATAATTTTTAGTTGGTAGAAGATTCATCATTGTAATCGAAAATTTATCTGGTTTAAAATGTAACTACTTTTGAAAAATAAATTTTTTCAACTAAAAATTTAATAATTCCAGTAGAAAATTTAACTATTTTGCTTAAAAGCCGTTATTGTTTTGGTGAAGAATTAGATTTTTAACAGAAATTTTAAGTGTTCTATTTTTGGTTGTAAATTGATCTTTTTTGTACGAAAATTCAACTATTTAGTTGAAAATTCATATTTCTTATTTAAAAATGAAACTATTTGTTTGAAAATTTATATACCTTGTAGGTAATAATTCGTATTTTTTTGTAGAAAATTAATCTTTATGGTTGAAAATTAATCTTTTCGGTATAAACTTCAACTATTCCAGATGAAGATTCATCGTTTTTGTTCAAAATTCATCACTTTGGTTGATTTAGCAAACCACTGCTTTGACGTCTGAGGCCGATGTTTTAATTTTTCAATAAAGAATATCAATTTTTAACCAAATATTTAGTTGAATTTTCATCCAACAAAGATAAATTTTCAACCAAAAATGGAATAGCTAAATTTTCTCTTAAATCATGTTCAGCTTCTTCTTGCAAGTGAGGTGGAGTGCACTGCATAAACTCTCTATCTTGATTATCACTTGCATCGCGACACGTGTAGTCATTGTTATCGGCTGACAAAACACTCGCGGGCTTTCGTGCAATTTCACTCACGTATTACTGCGTGTTGCCGACCGGCATGCACTGCACAACTGTATTGTACAGTCTACAAATATCAGTCATATGTATCGCGCATGCGTTAGAAAAAAGATACAGGAGATTGTCGCCGCTCGGACCAAAGGCGCATGCGTGCACTCCGTAAAAGTATACTTTTACGGCCGTGGCCGACAAAATACTCCCTCCGACAAACGAGAACTTCGCGTCCCACAAACACGCAGAGAAAGATACGAAAACCGTCTGGTTTTGCATAAAATATTGTACATGGCTTGTGCATAAAACATTCTTTTGCAAATTCATCATTATATTACATCATCTGCTTCGAGCTGCTGTAACTGAACGTCTATATCGTCGATTCTACAACGCCTGCCTCACATTTTTAGACGTATGTAAGAATCTCTGTTTGTTTTTCTTATTTCTCTTAGAACCAGATCTTTCATTGAGTACCTGACTCACCAAACTTTCGTTGTTCTACCTCAGAGTCTAAGCGTGATCGAGCAAAGAGTATTAGACCGACCAATCTTCCGACTCTACACACGATCTTACACAGAGTCCCTGACTGTCCAACCTTTCGTTACGCTAGCGACAACCGTTTAGTCTTAAAAATTTAATTCCCACTCTTAATATTTGCATATTAACCTTTGTTAGATGAGACATCGTGAAAATGAATTCCTTGATTTATCTTAGATTGAGTCACCGATTTCTAACAATGATCACCTGGTTTTCAAACTCGATTTCTCTCCGCGTAGCTTCCGGAAAACTGTCCTTTGAAACAGTTATAAGGATCCTATACATTTAATTACAAATGTGTACGATTGATAGAAACTGAAAACAAGACCTTGTTCATTATTGCTTATGGCGCAAAGAGTTATTATTATATCTAAAACTAGCTGATGCTAATTTTCAAATGAAGTTTTACATTACTAATGTATAAATTTCCAAAAGATTTTATTAAAAATCGCTGAAGATATAGCACGTCAAAGTGTAAATAAATTTATATTTAAAAATCTTCAACACGTTATTGAACAGCAGCTATGTTTAACTGACCAGGAGAGGACGCAGGATGAAAGTACATCAAAATCCATTAGGAGCGTATTTTTTCTTTCTATCTAATGGGCCTTAGTTTCCGAGATATCGAGGTTTAAGTATTTGCGCTCGAGCGCTCGACTCGCCACTGCAGTGCGGAGATCCCGGACTTGGCGCTTACCCACAATCCGACACTAATTTTGTGATAAACGAAAAATCCACAGGGTTTCTATATCATTTCTATAGAGTTTTTTTACGTAGATTGCGAATATTAAAACGAAAATGATCAATCACTTCAAATTTTTGAAAAAAAACGGGGTCAAAAAGTAAAAACAAAAAATATTTGTTGTCGCTTCTTGGAAAAGTTGGTAAACACTATAGTTCAGCGGATAGTGACTATTTTTCAAGTGAATCATGCAGCTCGAGGGCCGCACTCTCAGCACGTTAGTTTCATCAGGTTGCGTCATGCTTTCAAATCCAACAGAAATCTTTCAGCTTCCCTGCCTGTTTATGTTTGGAGTGTCTGGATTTACGGCGAAGTCCACTACAAGCAATGCTCGAAACCGTGCGTAATTCTAAGTTCTAGTGTATCATTAAAATCAATAAAGTTATGAAAGTTAAAAAAAGGACAAAAATGGTCAATTTTAAATATCTCCTAGGTTTTTTTAATTTTTCAAAAGTTATTTTAGGGTTTTTTTTTCAACACCTAAGAGAACGGATACTAGAATTTTCTACACAATTACTAATAATAGATGAAATTCTTCAGATGATTTTACATAGAATTGCTCTAAAAATGTAAGCTCTCTACCTTCAAATGTACAGCTGCAGTGATTGTTAAAAAAAGAATGATCCCTTCTCCTAATTATCGTGGAGCAATTTACTCTTTTGTTTATCCATTCATAACTGATAACTGTACATGGACTGGAATCGCGATTTTGTAAGATGAAAAACAACGAAGTTAATTTATTTTTTTATAAGAAAAAGCGCCTTTTCCTACCTCCAGGCCTTTTTGACCAACTTCATTCTGAAAAAAAATATCCGAGTAGTGTTTTGGATACTGCAAATGTTTGGGATTAAAATTCCACACTTTCATTACATTTACACATTTTTTTCAAAAGTACAGCACCTGAAAAAACAGATGATCTCTAAACAATAAACAGATTTCGTAACAAAGTATTTACTATTTTGAGCTGAAATTTTGCATAAGTTTTCAGCTTACAAAAATACATATTTTCACAGATTTTGAAGGATGTGTCTGCATTAGCCAAAATTGTAAAGTGGTCAATTTTGCCGGTTTCCATTTTTTTTTTCAATCAAACAAATTAACCAATCTCAACGTTAGACCAATCAAATTTTACATCTTTTTAATAAATTTCATATATAATTAAACTTTTTTCCCGCAGACTCATATGTTGATCGCCATCTTCAAAAAACATGTTTTTGCGAACTTTGAACAGCGCGCATTTCGTTGCGTTTGCGAATTTGCTGTTAAAAACATACTAGCCTTCATCCCAGGCATCAACATTACACAAATATCCACATCACTTCAATTCTAAACTTATGTGGTCCAAACACTCTTTTTGTCCGTTCGCTGACTAGCCAGAAAGTATCATTTAAGTACTTGAGCATGAGTACATATACCGCTAGACAACTCTAGTTCACCGGGTATGGGCCTGTGAAAATTTTTCTTTTACTAAGGTGAGCTTAGAATCACTGTATAAATTTAATCATAACCAGTGATAACCCGCGGCTGCATCTGACTTTATTAGAAGTACTCGCACTTGTCTGGACGTTTGGCCAGAGGAGAGGAAAGCTGCCGAAAACCGCCTCCCGAGTTCAGTCGGTTTTTCGACAGTCGAGTTTGAAGTTAGACATTCGACCAAGACCATCGAATGCACACAATTATCTTCGGCGTCAAACCTCCTGTTCGACATTAGTTGAAAAGCAGAGAATACACAACCTGGTCGTACATCGCAGATGGTTACCCATCCGAGTGCTATCCGTGCTCGAAATGACTTAACATACGGACTCTTACCTTCCGTGTTGCAGTTCCTTTTCTGAGAGGTCTTTCTTGAGCCGCGCTGCTTTCTCCTTCACAGCATCCACCGTCTTAAATCTGGTTCCTTTTAGCTCAGAGTTGATTTTCGCGAACAGAAAAAAATCACATGGGGCTAGGCCAGTTGAGTACGGTGGGTGCTCCAATACGCTTTGACAAAAATTTTTCTCTAAACCCAATAAGTGGCTCCAGTTAAACTTAATCTATTTGGACTGACAAGGATTCCGCTAACAAAATTATGGGCATACAGTTGATTTAAACATACTAACCTAGTAACACCTTGTAAACGATACCTAGTTTCATTAATATGTCAATCCTGGTTAATAATGATGGATATCTAGTGTGTTAGCCGTCGTCAAGAGGTGCCACGATCGGGCCATACAAATGTTTTTCTAAGTTGTATCGTCAAGCGACTCTGTGTGGCGTATTAGTGTCCAAATCTCGATTGTTTACATCATTTGTAAATATTGTTATTAAAAGTGGAGTGGTTCAAGGAAAAAAAATATTTTCCGAAACTGTGATGATAATTTGTGAGATTCGGGACAATTATATTCATGTATGGTAATATGCAGTATATATGATGCACTTTAGGATTATTAAAATTTGGAACCCAGTTCGTTGGGTCAACAATGATGTTCCTAATTAATAAAACTATTTTGCCTTGTCAAAAATGATAAATATTTAATTAAAACGAGGTCTTTTCCTTTTTGTTTTTACTAAGCTGAACCTTGTCATTCTAACTAGAGTTGCAAGGTTGGCACCTGTCCTAACTAGATATAATAGTTAATTCCTTGCATACAGGTACATGCAATTTTTTTCGCTGCGGGAATCTTGTTCTTCGCCAAAAACTTCTGGATAGACAACGGCTTGTGTGCTGGCGCGTTGTCCTGGTGAAGAATTCACTAGCCGTTCTTCCACTTTTCAGATCTTTTTTTCTTACGCGTTCACCAAGATTGGTCAGAACCTACTTATACTACACCTGTTTAACAGTCTGACCTTCAGGTACCCATTTAATGTGATCAATTCCTCGGATTAAAAAAACTATCTTCATTCCTTTGAATTACGACTTATTCATCCGTGCTTTCTTTTGTCTCGGTGAACTGGGAGCCTTCCAATTTATGGATTGGCGCTTAGTTTTACGGTCGTATTGAGAAAACTAAGATTTACCACAAGTTCTTACCTTTTCTAATAACTTTGGATAATTTTCTATGTTCTCCACACTAGCAGCACAAACGTTGCTTCGAGTTTCCTTTTGCTTAGGAGCGAGCAATCTCGGCAATATTTTAGCAAAAACTTTTTTATGTGAACATTTTAATTTAAAATTTGTCTAACAGTTTCTTCATTTATGTTGAATAAGTCAGCAATTGCTCGAATGCATTCATCACCATAAACTTCCTTGAGCAAATTATACGTTTCTGTAACGGATTTTTCAAGTTTCACAAGGAGCTTTACGTTAAGGCGCTGTTCTACTTTAAAACTCAACGTAATTCCGGCGGAGCTCAGGTAGACGGTCAACTTCGAACAAAGGTTACTGTCATACTTTGGGTCGTACAACCACGCTCGGATGGGGGGGGGGGCGGGCGCACAGATTAATATCAGAGCCTGCTTCTTGTTACTACCAAGGCCCCAAGTAAGCGGCAAAAAATCAGTCCAATTATTTAATAGACATACCTCGTTCAATCTATCAAAATATTTCGCCGCGATTCTAAACAAAATAACATACTTCGACACGAATGATCAGACATAATAGGAAAATGGTATAGAATATTTCAAAATATATAAACAAAAATGCAAAACCCCGATGGGCCCTCCAATATGATCAGTGGTGGCAGAACTAGTAATGCAAAGTATGGAAGAAGAAATACTGAAAAATAACAACTCAATGTTATTTTTTAAAAAGGATACGCAGATGATACGATAATGTATGCAAAGAAAGATCACGTGCTTACTATTCTAAAGGAATTTAACAAAAAAGGTGGATATTTAAATTTTACTCTAGAACTGAAAAATAAAAAAGTAAACTTTTGGTATATAACTCTAATTTTACAAAAAAGATTTATTGAAACAGAGAACCAGAGTTCTAACCTAAAAATACTGCCATAGTTACACCAAATTTATTAAATAAAAACTATCTATAACACTTTATTAAGAAGTAGCTGTGAATTCGATCTCGAATGTTTCCACTTTGTTTGAATTTACAATTTTATGGTGCTTATTTGATGAACACATTGCTTCCTCATCATGATCGATTACCACTTTCAACTCCAATTAAATTACTTACCAAATCACCATGTGTGCAAAAAAAAAGAGAAATAGTCTTCTCAATGTTAGATGGAACTATACAACTTTCAGAACCAGAGTTTCACCCTAAAAATACTGCCATAGTTACACCAAATTTATTGAATAATAACTATCTATATCACTTCATTAAAAACTAGCTTTGAATTCGATCTCGAAAGTTTTCACTTTGTATTTACAATTTTATGGTGCTGATTTCATGAGCACTTTGCTTCCTCAACATGATTGATTAGCAAATATATTTGTTTCCATGTAGAGAAAGTTAAAATAAAAAAATATAAATAAATCAGTGGATTATTTTCGGTCGGATATTAACTCCTAAGGTATGACAGTGAAATCTTTTTTACAGACTGAATTTTAATGATTAACTTGAGCAAATATTTGATTGATTTTTAGTAAAATACCGCTGATGGACAATGGAATGTTTACTAAAGTAATGCATTTTTTCCAAGCTTCAAGTTATTTTGTTTGTTTTGTTACTGTTAGCAAATTAATTACGGCTGACGTGGGGCAGCGAGGAAGAAACGCATTTTCAATTTAAACTCAATTAAATAAAGATGCTCAAATTACAAAGGTGAGAAACAATCGATATTTTAAAGGGCTAGTTGAGATTCTTCCAATTTACCTTCATTAAAATTTGAATTGATCGTATCGAACTACGATCCGAGTTCCAACCTACGAGTCAACTCACATATGGTACTTAAAAAATATTTAGTTAGTGTTGAAACCTTAGCCCAGATGTAGGCTCTGGAAGTTGGAACCACGATCCTTCTCCGAAGGATCGATCCCGACGCAACTGAACGTGTATGTTGTCCGAATCGTCACTTCCCACAACATCAGAAGACGTTCGAGTCCTGTGACACTGTTCAAGAATCACGTATTTAAGATTAGAACATTTTACGTTAGAATAAGCATGAACCCAGTGGGCACAAGACCATGAACATCCCAAGAACGTTTTTGGGATGTTCCTGGGAAATCCAATGTCATTTTAAACAAAGCCTCTTAAGACGTCTAATGTCCTAAAAATGTCCTAAAGACATCCTAAAGACATAGTACGTTCTCGGGACATCTTTCAGACTGACATTAGACGTCTTAAGAGCATCTCTAGGATGTTTAAAATACATGTTTCAAAATACGTCTTAGGGATGTCCCTAAGACGTCTCTAGGACATCCTTAATTTTTTTGTCCACTGGGAAGACTTTAGAATGCACGGGTCGGAATTCGAACCGATACTGCATGTCGGACTTGGTCTCAGAAAGAGGTTACATGTGCCCGGCACGAAAATCAGAACGGAACTAATAAGAAAAAGCTGGATATTGCCTATCCAAGCTGAGCGAGTCACCACAACAACATACCCCTTTATGGCTGCGGTCGCAAGTTCTCGTGCGGCAGACAAGGAAAGTGACTGCGCGAAACGATAACGTTAGGGACAAGCTACCATAGTAATCACAAATCTTCTTAGGAATAGTAAACATTTCTCTATTATAAACTTATTTTAGATAATTAAATCAAATTTTATAGGCTCCAAAAAGTGTTAACAGTTACAATTTAAGTTCGGAATTTTGTTGAGTGTTTTGTTATCTTACGGTTCGAGAAAAGTGACTTTTGTTTTTAGTTAAGGTGTTATGTTATCTTAGGCTTTCTTACAGATTTTCATGATAGCAAGTTTGCTGGATTTCGCAAATGTTAAGATTTTTTGTTATTTTTGTCACTAGTTATGTAACAAAAACTCTGCGAAGAATCGAAAAGAGTGACAAAAAATGATGACAAAAGTGCTGAAAAGATTTTCAAGAAAGAAAGTTTTCTGGATTTCGCGAATGTATAGTTTTTTGCAAGTTTTATTATAAGTTATGTAACAGAAATTCTGAGAGAAAGGTTTGTTTTGTAATTTTGATCTTGGCAATAAGTCTTTATTTTGTTTTTACACTTTCCTTTAAGGGGTTTGAGAGTCTTTAAATAACCATTACATGTATTCTTACAAACAAGCCTTATACTATCTTACTATTCGCTACATATCGTATTAAATTATTATTTCTAAATTCTTGCGACTTTGCCCTGGACTTCCATTTCCTCTTACCACTATCAATCTGAAAATTGGAATTTGTTCCCCAACACTACTTCGTAATTCCCTTTCTTTAGGGGCCATTTTTTTCTACCATGTGCAACCCGCTCTCTCTCTCTCCCACATCTTCCAGCTACTTCATCGATTCCTCCACCTGAACGTTTTCAGTCAGAATCCACTTTAGTCTCTTTTCTATACTTTCCACTCCCCCTCCGTCACCTGTACACCTCTCTAACACATGCAATCATGTTTCCTGCTCTTACCTACATACTCTACACAGATTCTCTTCCTCATTCATTAAATACCTACATACTCGTACACCCTCTGCCATTCTGAATCTCACCGCTATTTCATTTGCTTTCCTTTTTAATTTTTTTCAGGTACTCTGGTTCCTTGAATCTGCGATTTTTTCCCATCTTTCCTCCCCTTGCCATGCCCTCATCTCTTCCTCTACTTTCTTCCACTCTCTACCCCTCACTTGCATACCACATTCAAACCTCATTTCATATCTCTCATCCTTCCATTTCGAACGCCCCACGCTATCCCTTCTCTCTTTACTCATAACCTCCCGGGCACACGCTTGTGCGATTCTGATTCCCTTTCCCCTTCTTAGTTCCTCTTCGAAGTTCCAAGCTCTTTTCAATTGCCTGACCACCATTTTATCTAGTCCTATTTCTTACCTCAGCACATAAACTAGGCAGCTCCAGCTCACTCCCATAACCCATCTAAAAAATCTCATGCAGGCTCTCAACTCTTATGCTCTTTCCATCCAAAAATTTCTACTCCATAGCTTAACACCGACCACACTAAGATGTCAAACCTATATTGATACCTATATTCATCCACCCTTTTGCCCTCTCCTTTCTTAATCAACGGTACTATCAGCCCTGTCTTCCATTCCTCCAGCCACCTTTCTCCTTTCAATACCTTGTTGCAAATCCTCCACATGCTTCATTTTTCAAGCCACCTTCCCCTGTTGCTTTGTTTCTTTTCAGCTTTACAATCGCCTCATTCATCTATTCCCTACTAATCTCGTTTTCGCTGTCCTCGTCTCCTGCTACCTCTTTTCTTTCTTCTCTCTTTACCCTATATTCCACAGCTCCTAACAGCCCCTTGAAGTACTTCGTCCACTCTTTCATTCCTATTTCTTCATTTATGCTCTTCCTTCCTCCTCTTTCCCTGTTTATCACTCCCCATGCCCTCCCTTCATTTATCGCTTTCTCTGCCTCTTTCATGTACCTTTCTTTCTCCTTCTGTCTTTTCTTCTTTATCACTCTTTCGTGATCTCTCTCTTTCTCCTGGTGAGTTTTACTTTTTCCATTTCCCCTTTCCTCTATTTTCTTACACTCTCCTTCATCCTATCTTTACTTTTTCTGTATTCATCGTCCCACCAACCTCTCCTAAATCCCTTTTCTTCTTCTTTCGGTGTCTTCTCTTACCTTATCAATCACTCCTTTGAGTTTTTCTATCAGCGTATCTACTCTTTCCTCTTCCGAACTCCCTAGCTCCTTCTTTTCTATTTTTTCTCTAAATTCTCTCAAGTTGTCCTCCCTCCCTGCCCATTTTCAATTTCCTTTCCCCCTTTTCTTCCTTCTCCCCCCTGCCGCGCTTTGGGCCACCACATCTCACTGTCTTGATCACCGGAAAGTGCTCTGAACCTATCACGTTGCCCACTTCCATTCTAACCATCAGCTACCTTATTCTTTCTTCTGCCAGCATGTAATCTATTACGGTGTCCCCTATACCCACGTATGTATATTCCCCTTCTTAATCCCCCTGGTATTGCCGTTACAAATGAACCATCTCGCCTCTCCCAACTAATCCAGTTGCCACCTATCCTCCCAATCTGTTTCCTTATGTTTCGAGTTTCTTATGAACACCTCCTTTCTCTAACCGTAACCAACCTCTTCTTTTTTCCTCTGACCATTTCCTTATTGTTCTCCATCCTCCCTCTTCTCCTCTAAACACATACTGTATCCGCAATCACTTTTCCTAATATTATTCTTCCAACCATTGTTCCGCCCTTTTCTTTTTTATACTCTCCCTTTTCTTCCTGTACCACCAAGTTCCTTTCTTACCCCTGACACCATGCCACCCATTCCTCTCCCTTTCGCGTGCTCCTTTCTCGCTGCTTGCATCTTCCACACATATGCTTTGGATAATATTCTTTTCATGCCTTTCCACCCACGTCTCACTCATCATTATCACATCTCACTTCGGCAATTCTCCCCAGAATCCTTTGCCCTTGTTTCTTAATCCTGACGCGTTCCAGAACGTTACGTTTACGTCTCTCTTTTTGCATTTCCCTCCTTTCTTCCTTGCATTTAAGCCCTCTTGTC
This sequence comes from Andricus coriarius, assembly GCA_932066315.1. Taxonomy (NCBI): domain Eukaryota; kingdom Metazoa; phylum Arthropoda; class Insecta; order Hymenoptera; family Cynipidae; genus Andricus; species Andricus coriarius. Next base: position 11,630 of record CAKNWT010323549.1, read on the forward strand.
TTTTACCCCCCCCCCCCCCCCCCCTGACACTTGTATTCTCATTTCCATCCCCTTTGCCCCCCTTCATTCACTACCCGTTTCCTACCCTCCCTCAGCTCTTCTACGTTATCGTCCAAAATCCACATCTTTCCGTTTACCCATATCCTATCTCTCCCAATCCTTACCCTACCACATTTAGTCCTTCAAACTCATGTCTTTCGCTCGATTAGTCACTTCCTTCTCCTTTACCGTCACGTCAGATCTTATACCTTCCACTCAAACTTGCGCGCCGATGTCTCTCATGCGCTTGGCAATCTCTTTCTCTCCCTCTTTACTGTCCACTTTTAAACTCTTCACTATTATATTCTTCTTCGTCTTCGCTCTTTCTTCGCCTTCCATTCTTCTTTCAACCACAACCAGTTTCAAGCGCCACCTTTCATTCTGCTCATACATAACCACCTCGCACTCTCTCGCTTCTTCCAAACTTTCATTCTCTTCCACCTTCTGCTTATTCCCTAATTCTAGTTTGCTTACTGTCTCTTCTAGCATTTTCATCTCCCTTTTCCTATCCTCCTCATTCTCTCTCTGCCTATTCTCTAAGCTTTCAAATTGGAATATACCTTCTCTTTCTCTCCTTTCCCTAATTCATCCCATTCTTCTCATTTCTGTCTCACTTTTCTTACCTCGTCTTTTACCTCCTTTCCTTGCCTCTTCATATCTTTCAGTATTCTCCAGTCTCCTCGCTAAATCCCTTTATAAGAGCTTCTTATTTGTTCGGCATATTTCCTTCATCCCTATGTCTTTCTGTCGTTCTTTTTTTTCGTCTTGGCGTTTTTAATACCATTGCCCCTTTCCGCATTTTCGGCCAACCGCTCTCTTTTCCTTTTATCATCCCTCGTTTTCTCCACATCACTGTGTATGCTTTTGCTGCTAATCGCGCTCGCCGACCGACTTAAGTCTTTCAAAATTAGTGGGCCTCTCGCACCTATGCCCCCTTCCTCGACTCGACTCTGCCGTTTCTACAGGATCCGGCGGCGTACCGAACGTCTCATCTGCACTCTCCTCACAGCTTGCCTCGTCACGCTGTGGACACCGCATAACCGACATGCTGCTACCCTGTTAACTGACCGTTAGCCTCAAGACCCCCTCTCCTATCTCCTCACTTCCCCACCTGCCACTTTCTATCGCACCCCAGAACTTTAAAAACTTTACCCAAAACTCACCCTCTTATACTCATTTCTTTTAATAATGCGTGGTTGCTTTTTTTCCTTCTCCCTTCACACAAAAAATTATCGCACCCGAAAAACACCGTGTAACTTCTATCAGTACTAGAAACGTAAGCCGCTCTTGTTTTTAAGTGTTTGCGAGAAGGATTCATAATTTTAAAAAATTTTGCAATTTTGAACATTACGTTTTGCAATAAACAATGCAAGAGCGACGAAGGGACAGGAGCTGAAGTGTGTCCACCTAAGCTCGCTCGTTATTGTTTGGTTGGGCCCAACTTCGAAGCTTTTTTGTGCCCAAATTATGCTTCTTACACAATTTTGCGAGATAACTCTTTAGTTTATTTTTTTTGTGTACTATTAAATAAGGCCGGCTGTTCTATAGGTGGTCGGACACCCTCTGGTACTCTTAAAACAAATGACATAGACACTTGCAAAACAATAAATACTCCCGCCTAAACTAAAACTCTAGTTCAAATATGCCTACCGCGAGCGCTGATTTTTATAGAGAGATCATGCATAAACGAGGAGACATTCACTCTGGAGTCAGATTCCTGATTACCGAGTACCCCACATGAGAAATATTAATGAGGCAGCGAGAAAGGAGGAATGGAGACAAATACGAAAGAGAAAGAAAGACAGACAAAGATTTCAGAGTCAATGGCCCCTTTTGCATCAAAAACATGCTAAAAAATATATTATCTAAGAAATTAGAGAAGTTGCCAGCATGGAGGGGGGGGGCGGGCGCAAGAATTGGTGCTCTGACCCTAAATTAGTTAATATTCACTATGAGACCATTCTTACGAAATAAAAAACAAGCCAATCGTGAAGGGTTTATTGTACGTTGTGTAATGTTTTACAGTTTCTCTTTATCTTTCATGCAGTTTCCCCGAAAGAGTTATAGAGTGTGTAAAATAAATAAGACGTCCGATTGGTTACCCAGAAAAATCTTGAAAATCTTTCAATATTATACACAACTAGATTCAATCACTATTTGTGACCAATTTTTACTGTTTTCATCATATAATATATTTGTTTCAGATATAAGGTTGCAATTAAATGAGCAATTAAAATGTCTGGACTTACGGATGGAGGCGCAGGTAGCACTGGTGGCTGAATTGCAGGATTTCTTCAGAAGACGTGCAGAGTTGGAACTAGACTACAGTAAATCCTTGGACAAAATGGCCAGAAGCATACAGCTAAGGCATAAAGAACAAAAACAAAAGTAATGTTTACTTTCTGGGTACCTTTTAATTAGGCATGTCATGTTCCAGAATTGTAGACTCAGATTATGTTAATGAACTATTTAAAAAAGACCGGGAAAAGAATAAAACCTGCTGAAATGTATTGATAATGGATACCTCATTGGTCGCCATTAAGTACCAAGTTTAGTTCAATAAAAGTTAGATAATTAAAGAAAATAAAATTCAACATAACGTATCTTTCATAATTTTCAAGTTTAAAAAAAATCTTTTAGGGATAAATGTCTCTTATGTGACGATTTTCCTAATTCGTCGGAATATTGTTATCATAAATTTAAGAAGTTTAATTGCTTGTGAAAAAAATATAATATTGCATAATTACTCAACGTATCTAGTTAATAGAATGAGGAACCCTTAGTTCATGCAAAAATGAGTTTCGAATCCAACATGTAAAGTGTAAAATTGAAATTATAGTATTTATTAGAGTTCTATATATACATCATGAGTATATTACGTAAGAACGATCAATAAAATTGGTAGAAATGATTAGATGATTCATAATACGCCGGAATTCAGTGAAATTTGCACACACCCAGATAGCACAACAAATTCGGTGAAGATTTCCTGAAGCTGGCGATGCAAGGTTTGGAATATTGCACTAAAAGTCTAAGGAACGCTTGTTCAACCAAGAAAATGTCCGCTTGTCAGGGAATATTGCACGGCAATGTTCAGGACAGTTTGGAAGATTTATTTAAATTAATTCGATGCGCAGTGGTATTCTGTGGCACCTTCGGGTATGGAGAAGTTTTTTTGGTCCTCCAGGAACACCTGGGCACAAAGGTACCATGATTATTTTCCATTTTCCAACAACAAAATCAAATTTAAAAAAATTAAAATTTTTTTTAGTTCCAATTTTTTTTGTAAGGATGGGAAAAAAATCATGGTATGCATCTCCCACTGTATTCTTGGAAGGCCAAAAAAACTACTGCGTAGCCGTAGGTGCCATAGAATACTAATGCGCATCGAATTAAATAAAATAAATTTTCCATACTGTCCTCAACATTGCAATATTCCGAACCTTGCATTGCCAGTTTCAAAAAATCTTCACCGAATTTTTTGTGCTATCTGGGCATGTAAATTTCACATCCATTTACATGAGAGATATACACTTGAACTGGAATTAAATATAATTCGGGCTTGGCCTGAAATTTGCCTTAAAGCTATTTCCAGGGTCTCCAAACGTTATCAGTCAGCGGCGTGGAACATGCTACGCTCCACTCTTAGTTGGCACCGCCGCGGCAGCAATTCTCGGAATTAGTAAATCCGAGCTAGCTAATTCCAGGTCCCACTGTAAAATAGAAATGATCAATTATCCGAATAAATTCAGATCTTAGAAAGTCGACTCAAATTCAAGCAGCTAAACATAAATAAAATCGAGTGAGGAAAGTCAAATAACATGTCCAAACAGGATGTTCAATTTTAATACAAAAATACGTTCATGGCCGCGCATTGATGGCGACGAGGAACTAAGTTTTCGATCAAGTCCGTATGGTGTTGGCGAGCATGATTTTGTTGACGGGACGACAATTTACGAGAGCTTTCTCATGATCCTATACAAAATGGGAGATCGGTTTCTTCACTATCGCCCTTTGACCAAGATTCGAAATTCGTCCTGAGAAATTTTTCCGTTGATGGCTCAACAAAAAGAAGTTGATTTTAGAACAACTGGAGCTTTCGCGTGCCCTATAAACAAAAACACCGAAACCCCCTTTATGTATACACTGCAAATTACATTTTTGGAACTTTTTATACTCACAAGGAAAACCTATACCCTTCAGAATTTGGTTGGGATTCATACTCCTCCCAGTCATCGGTCATTACCAAATTTAATATGCTAAAGTAATACGATGCGCTTTTCAGCCATTCTTGAGAAAAACGACTTTAAAAAATCCACGCGACTTACATCGACCGCGATGCAATTCGCCAATTTTTGTTTTCATTCAAATTTTTTTATTGCAGTTTTTTATTAAATTGATTTAAATAAAGCCAAAATATTCATTTTTAACCCTTTTTCTTATATGGAAAAATTGCTTTTTTCAACCTTTACCGTTTTTACCCAAGATAACTTTTTTTGTATAACACTCATTTTTCTTCATTCAATTGAACTTTAATAATTCAGTTCTGTGAGAAGTTGTAGGCTCCGGAAGCTGCGACCATAGTTTCTCAAAGCAACCAATCCCGACGCAACTGGAAATTTTACGTCATCCACTTCTGCTCCTTCTGTCCTAGAAGGTAAGCAAGAGCTGGACCAGATAAAGTGATCCGAGAAGAACAGCCTTTTGCATCCGGTTCGCGATGGAATGAGCGTGACGCGGGCAAGCCGGAATCTTGTTGAGTTGGCTCAGAAATTAAGCTTTTATACCTTCAAGACAGCCGATTATGGGAACTACAAGATGGACTTTGTAGCCTTGGTACAGCCTGCTCAGTTCGAAAAGAAGTGTTTAATATTTCGCCCGTTTTTCTTCCTCTTTTGCCGTGATATTACCATCGACTGGTGCCGAGAATTCAATCACGTAAATGATTTTGGTCTTCAAATCTTGGCGGACAATATCAGGCTTCGTAGCACTGATACGTTGAGTGGTGGAGAATGAGAAATTCCAGTAGATCTTACACTGATAATTCTCCACAACGTACTCGAGTTCTCTCTGGGCGTATGACAAGACGGGCAATAGATCAACACCATAGAAGTGCCTAAGATGGTAATATAGCACTTTTAGAGCCGCATTGTGTCTCTCTATGTACCAGTTACGTGCATACTTTGAGCATCCACTAAGAACATGTCCAAGTGTTTCTGGCTCTTGCTTACACGCTCGGCAGTTAGTATCGCGTACAGGTATATTGATTATGCGCTCGCGGTAAACTAAGGTGTCTATAACGCCATCTTGACAGGCAAAAAGAAATCCCTCAGCCTCCGAACTCAATCCAGCAGACTTGAGAAACATATTGGACAGACCTATCAAGAGCTCTTCTCTACGTATGATGCCGTAGAATTGACCAAGAAGGGGCTTGTCAGCATGTTCTCTTAGTAGAAGCGTATGTTCTGCTTCCTGTACACAACTTTTGAGCACCGAAGGTGTTAGTGATGCTAGGCCATGTGTAGTATCGCTGGAATCAATTGGGAGGCCAAGCTCCTCTGCGGCACGGTATAGAAACGCCGCAACATTGACGACCTCATGTTGATGTACGAGTCGCATAAGAGAATCTGCACTTTTTAGAACTGAGTAGACTGTAGCCAGAACCGTTCTTCGATGAAGACACTCCAAGCTTAGCAAGCCGCTACACTCTTTATCTCAAGGTAAGTATATTCGAGGTACGGAACATCTAGGATGATGACTTCGATGGATTGTCATCATCTTGCGTGTGCTTCGGTCAAGTTGCTTCAACTCATCGACGTTTTCTTTTACTGCGCCAAATGAGTAGAGCAGTATAGGAACGGCCAGCATATTGGTCACCTGGATCTTATTCTTTCCAGAGAATTCGGAAGTCCAAATTTTTCTGAGAATTTGGCGATACCTTTTTACAAGGGCCGTTTTTAACACACGCACATTTTGGGTTTCCGCTTGCGGTATTCCAAGATATGTATATGTTTTTCCATTTCCAAGATGTTAAATGGTATTTCCGCCTATGAGTTAAACATCCTTAGCGTCACGCGATGGTGTAGTTTCTAGTCGTCCTTGGTGTAGGTGGACGCAGGCACACTTGTCCAGTCCAAAGCTCATTCCAATAGCTTCAGAGTACCTATTCACCGCCTCCACAAGGATGTTAAGCTCCTCTTACGAGGAAGCAAAGAGTTTAAGGTCGTCCATGCATAAAATGTGGTTGACCTTATATTCTCTTCTGTTCGGCGGGCCACATAGGTATCCAGAGCTTTTGCCTCGAAGGACAATAGATAGAGGCTAGAGGAAGATGCAGAAAAGTATCGGACTTAGAGAGTCTCCTTGGAAGACCCCCCTCTAATATGTGATATAGCTGGTAGTCACTTGTCTTTTGTCAGATGTTATGACAAATCTTGTACGCCACAAGAGCATACGCTCTTTTATGCATCTCACTATTTTCGGATGCACCTCAAGGCACTCAAGGAGTTTAATACGTAGCTCATGGTTCGTGTTACCGAATGTCAATCCAAGCCACGGACAGATTGCGTCAATACCTGATCGAGTCTTGGGTAACACACCTGTCTATTAACAGGTTCTCCGTGCAACCTGCCAGCCCTCTCTTGCATCCACGTTGTTTAACTATTGCACTCCATACCGGTTCGATAGATGTTAATATCCTCTCTTTGAGGATACCAGTAAATAGCTTGTAGCTGGTGTCAATACCGTACGTCCTTCCACCATCCACTGCGGGATGGGTTGTTCTCCGTGTAAGAAAGTAGTAAATATACGAGCTAGATGTTGGTGCGTAGAAGTGAACTTCTTCCACCAAAAGTTGTTGATTTCATCTGGCCCTGGCGCTGAAAAGTTCTTAGTTGTAGCGATAACTTTCTTCACTTCTTCAGCAGTAATTAGTGAACACTCTTCCTCTGGATCCTGCAAGCTTTACCTTTGGCAAAAGTTACGAAAGAGTGATATATCTGAAGCGTCTTTATTTAGCTGATAAGTATCTCCATACACTTTCTCTCAGAATACATAAATCTCTTCTCGGCTAGGCGGATTTTTAACGGCACTTGACGTTTTATTGAACAGACGGGAAGGATGAGGTGAAAAGGTGGAATTTTCCTGAATCCATTATACTCGTCGTTCAAAGCGCTGTTTCGCTGTTAAAAGAGATCTTACTTTTTGCGTCCAGTGCTGCTTGATTGTCAACAGTTTACACTTGTTCAGCGTGTGATTTGCTTTCCTTAAGTTTCGAGCAAGTGTCCTAACTTTTGGAGTGAATTTTTTATTTGATGTTATATAGCCTATCACGCACTAAATATTTCATGCATGCCGTCTAGCCGTTTCAATTTTAAACGGAAGCTGTGCAATACGCTCGCGAGTTTTACTCAGGCGTACTGTAGTATCGTTACTTCTATTTTCGCTAAGCAGGGAGACCGCCTTCTCGTGAACAACGCAGTTCAGATTCCAGAGATTAACATCTTCGGGGAGCAAATCGGGAAAAACATTATCAGATTCAGATAATTTGTCCATCCTGAGAAAGACTTTTTGGTGGATAGCTCTCCTACTTCTCATGTTGGCATTATCGGCTATCTCTAAAGGTGGTCTTGCTGGAACGGGTGGTATGCTCGCTGGAGGATGTTGCTCTTCTTCTTGCCGATAAAGAGCTTCATATCCGTTTTTGCGCAAAAAGGATACCTGATCTCTTAAATACTGAGGCGTTTTATGAGCATATTCCGGGTGCATATTGACCCAACGTTCATGTAACCTCTGCATGAATCCTTTTCACACCGGTGAGCTTTTTTTCCAACAGGTAAGGATGTCCCTCCTGAGTTGGTCCGACCACTTAAATCGATGTTCTCGCGTTTGTCCGGGGCCATTGCCTGGTCGTCGCCTCGGTTCGGTCCTATTGCCACTCCCAACTGAACCATGGCCTCCATCCGAGAGAGGCCTATTGTGGGTAGCACTGCGCAATACTGGTGACGTAACCGCACAAATTGTCGCGTTGGGGAGTTAGCCCAATGCAAAGTGGCTGTCTGCAAGAGCCAGAGCTCTCGGGCGGCCAATAATTATTATTTCATGTGCGATAAAAAATATAAAAATAGTATCATAAGAATAAAATAAATTGAATGTATTCAGAAAAAAGATCTACTCCTTTCACTCCACTGGGATTCGAACACCAGGTCAACTTATTTCCGGTCAGGTGCTCTAAGCATTAAGCTACAGAGAGATCAGAGGAAGAATCCTTTTTCTGATCGATATTGTAGATTTCCATTTTCACAGTACGTATGAAATGATTTATCTTATGATCGGTCCGTTACTATCTCCGATGATAATACAGATTTCTATTAATAAAGTAAATATTCAAATGTAAAGAAGTAGTCAAATAAAATAATATAGATGTTTAATGTAAATAAAATACATTTTCGATTATTATTATAAATTAATTTTGCAATGATGTGGTACTGAGTTATCCTTCAAATATTCGCTTCGGAAGTGATAAAAGTTGAAAAACATAATTTTTTCATATGAAAAAAATGGTTAAAAATAAATATTTTCGCTTGATTTAACCCTTGCTTGCCACACCTCCACGGAGTAACACGCTTGCAACACTGGGGTGTCGGCCACCCCAGCCATATAAACTGTAATAAAAAATTAACTATTGGATATTTTTCTTCGAAAATTGGTATGGAGCTTCTCAGAAGCTTACTTTAAAATGTAATATAGGATATATAGCCAAAAATTAAATTTAAGTACACTAAAAAATGTGCAGAAGCAAAAAAAAAAAAAAATGAAAAAAGCATGAATGAAGGACGAAATTTTACGGAAAAATTAGTTATGCATTTTTGTCAAAAAATTATATTTTATTTATGAAAAAAAGAAAATATTACATTATTTGTACTAAAAATGTTTAAACATATTATTCTCAAGAAAAACTAATCAATTTAAAGGATAATTTTAAATTTTAACATCAACACACTCCTTGCACATACGTCGCCGTGCAGTTGACATACTGCACGATGACAGGATATAGAGCCTGATTTGTTTTTCCTGTCTTCTTTTCTTGTGCAGATTTCACGCTTGCCACACTAGGGTGTTCGACACCCCACGCAACTTTGAACAGTTACCAGAGACATTTAAACTAGTGCAGCGCTATGCCAATGCCCTGAATAGGTACTGGCAGTCTCGAATTATTGGCAAATATTGATGTAAAGCGATTTCCTTCACGTTTAGGTACTTAAAATTAAGAAAAAAAGCCTGGGGTGTGATCCACCCCACAGTGGCAAGTAAGGGTTAAATAAACTTGATGGTCAGTTGCAATAAAAAATTGGCATAAAATGCCGGAAGCAGGAATCGATCCCGGACTTTCCGGTTTCAAACTCGGAGCGCTCTCGTCCGATATAACCGAGAGTCAAAAAACTTTCGCATATCGATCCATATAACATTCTTCGATTTTTTTAAAGCCGTTTTTCTCGAGAATAGCTGAAAAGAGCTTCATATTTCTATAGCATACTACAAAAAAAAATCACATTTTATATTTTAATATTTAATATTGATACCTAATATTATAAAACAAAATTCCAAAGTGTTTGGGTTCTACTTGTTAGTACCGGTAATTACAATCTACTCACATAAAAACGCTATGAAAACATGCCTAAAGAGCATCGGAACTGCAAATCGGTGTCTACTATGTCGACTTCTCGCAGTCTATGATAATTTGCCAAATGATATTTTATACATTTTATTGCACCAATCATATTCTAATAATTAAACTCAGCATAACGACTACTCATGAATCGTCGGCGCGGAGATGCGGGAAAAATTCAAATTGCAATACGTAGACCGACTCGCTTATATGGAAGTATTATTTCACAAAGATTAATAAACAATAGACGACTAATTACTAAAGCATATACTGGTCCACCTGATTCTGAGTTTATTTGCATCAAATTTTGAAAAAATGTATAGAGTTGTTTTGGCAATAGATTGGTGTACAGGTTCAAAATTGCGATTCAGAAAACTTTTCTACAATTCCCTATGATTTTTGTAAATTGATTCACTTGAATAACTTTACTTTTGTAGACGAGAGCAGTGGCCCCTCTTCTCCAGCTATGCCTGCTGGCAACAACTGGTCAATGAAACGAAATCTCTCAGCAGGGATCATGCTGCTCTTTCCGAGGTATATAGTTCTCACCTCGTCGGTAGGCTCAACCAAGTAATGGAGGATGTACAACGCATCTACAAGCGAGTAAGTTTGAACAGAAAGGACTTCGTGTTCGAAACTTTTCATGACTTACCTAACATCTCCTTTTTTTAAAGTCCAAGACATACAGGTTTACTTGAATTTATGTCTATCAGAAGGTTTCACGATTCCACTGGAAGTAGATACAGTTTGTATGTTTTCATACACTACTAATCTGTCAATTGACTCATCTCTTTCTGAATCAAGCATTTCGCTCGGTGCATCGTTAAAGAACTCTGCTTTCAACTGGCTTGACGATACAATTTCGTTCGGAACCTTTTTTTTCGTTTTCGCTGTCTTTTGTTTCTACATATGTGACCGTCCGCGAAGAAAGGGACCTAATGCGGAAAAAATCGATTTTCATTTTCTTACGCCAATCGATAGTTTCTGAGTTACTCTTTCATTTCCAATAATCAGAAATTGTTTAGTTGATTAATTTTGTTGTTATTAAGCTACAAACATAGGCATGATAAGCGTACGCGCAGACCGAACGAGAGGCCTACGAAAGCCAGCCCCGCCACTTACCACATACACCGGCAGCCCACACAAAATCATTGCATTATCTTATTCACCGCCATATTAATAGAATTAGTTATTTTAGTCGTGTAAGAAAGGTACATGGTAGTACCGAGGTCGTTCAGCGGGACATAGATGTAAAAAATAATAACAAACATGTAATTTTAAAAATAATTCTTGTCAAATCTTATTCACCGTGAAACTCGTATGGTAGTTATTTGTTAATAAATAAATCATGAAAAAACGTTTCTTACACCTGGCGAGCGGGACAAACTTGTTCTTATACCGTGTCAAAGATGTAGGATTTTGGGAGGGTTGTCAAATTTTATTCACTTTAAACTTTATATGGGAGGGAAGTTTGACGCATAACTGATAAGAAAAAACAGTTCTTACACCTTCAGCGCGGGACAAACGTGTTCTTACACTGCTTCCAAAGTGAAAGTTGAGATCGTCCATGACGCTCTTTTGCTCCAGTGCGGGCGCGGAATTATTATTTAATGTTAGTGTATAAATGAGGTTAATCACATATGAATATGAGAAATAGATAATCAATAGAATGTGGAGTAATTATTAATTTATTCTTAATTTTTTAATTAAAAAATTAGTAGCATTTGTGAAATCAATCGGCTTCGATTTTGTCATCGCCCCCCGAATCCTCAGAAGAGGAATATAAATATTTTAGGTTTAATATTTTATTTAATATTTGTTTATTAATTATTTAATTTATTTAATTTAATTACATTAATTAAGTAATTAATTGTTCTTTTTTTCAAACTTGTTCTCGGGTTTAAAAGAACCCGGTTTTCCATCATAGCCACGGACTATGCTAAGAGACTAATGAGATAAGGATATAATTAGTTAAATTAATACGGTGTATGAAATCATTTGCGATGATGTTTTAGGTACAAAATTAGGAGCATTGTGTCGTTTCCAGGTCGTCTTTTACCGCTGTTATGCTTACAGAGCGGCCGTGAGTGTAGGTGACAACAGTTGCCTCTGGATGCTTTCTTAGAGCTACCATGATAAATATTAATTAATATTAACTAATATATTAATTAATATTAATATTTTTTTTCAAACTTGTTCTCAAGTTAAAAAGAACCCGGTTTTCCATCATAGCCACGGACTAAGTCAAGTGACTGATGAGATGAAGATGTAATTAGTTTCAGACCACTCATAATTCTGCACAAATAAACTTTAAGCAGCAAATTATATCCATAATATTATTTACTAATTTATTAAATTTATTAATTTAATTTAATTTTAATTATTAATTATATATTTATTAATATTTTTAATATTTTTAATATTTTATTTTAAATGTTTTATTTAATTTATTTTAGTCCTTTAATTTTTAATTTGTAATAAAGTGGAATTTTTTATTATTATCGAAGTAATTTCTTGAAAGAATTGTTTTTAACGCAAATGGAATCGATATTTTCTTTCAAGAAAAGAATCAACCACCGTACAAATAAATGTACATGGATACAAATTTATATTAATCATAGCGAGTTCAGTGGAAAAATCATCTATTTTATATGGTTCATCCATTTCTCATCTTCAAATGTGACAAACCCGATTTATATACTAACATTAAGTAATAATTACCTCGCACGCACTGCAGCAAAAGAGCGTCGTGGACGCTCTCAACTTTCACTTTCGAAGCAGTGTAAGAATTCGTTTGTTCCGCGTTCAAGGTGTAGGAACTGTTTTTTCGTATCAGTTATGGGCCAAACTTCCCTTCCATATAAATTTTAAATTGAATAAAATTTGACACCCCCTCCCTAAAATCTTACATCTTTGACACGGTGTAAGAACAAGTTTGTCCGCTCGTGGAAAACTGATCCCAGTCCGTTCTTCTTAGATTTCTGACCCATTTAGGGCCAGCGGGTACAATGGATTCCAACACGAACTCTATCACACACGAACTCCAACCTGTGGCTAAGGAGGGGCGAACTATTTCTTGAAACGACACCAGCAGATTGTCTTAAACCTGAATGTACTGCATGAATGAATGCCTTTTTACAAGTGCGCTTCAGCGTCTGTCTGAGAAAACTGTTATTCGCAATAGGCAAAGGTACCACTGGAGTCTGCGTCAAAGCAAGCACTTAAAACTTCCTTTTCGTGGTCGAAAACAGACCTCGAGGCACTAAAAAAAACTATCCGCATGAAAATTTCCAAACAACGAATGCATCACGAGAGAAAGGCTGTGGAGAGAATGGTTATGCAAGGCAGGCTTGAGGCAGAGGGGATATGTATGTACGCCGACTGTGTGACTCCCAGGTTGCATAGCTGCGCGAATAATTAGATCTGTAGAGTAGATCTGTATACACCACGATGTCGAAGTCCCATATTTTCGCTATTTTTTTTAATATTCAGCAGCGGTTATTTATCAGCTCTAAAGAAAGGAATTTGCTAAGTGACAACCGAATCCCACTCAGGGGCGAAAATAAGTGTGATGAAATGACATGGAAATTACCTTGTTAAGATAAGATTTTATAAATTTATATCCTAAGTCTATAAAGTAAGCATTTTCGAAGTTTAAAAAATGATATGTTTAAAAATGAACAAGAAAAATATTACTTTTTTTTAATAAAGTATTGACAGTTATTGTGGAGATAACAGGCTTTTCAGAATAAATAAATAGCTTTTTAAATATAAATCAACTACTGGGTAGTTTGAACCGCAGAAGTTTTGCTAATGGTGTCGGTTTTACTGCATAAACAGGCTCAGTGTGCACTTATCGTTGTAAATCCTACAACACAGTAAAACCTACTTTAGTAGCAGGTCTTGGACTGCCTGTCGATACTAAAATTGTGCACTACGCGGAGAATTATCCTCGTATTCTAGGGTGCTTATAGTTATCTGTATTTTGTTTTCTTCCTTAGTGTCGAGAGATTGGTTACGAAACGCATGAAGAAATTTTACGCGTCCTGCATGAATTGCACACTACTATGAAGACGTATCAAGCTTATCAAGTGGAGTCGCGGCAAGCTGAAACCAAGCTGCGCGTTGCTGAGCAGCAAAGAAATAAGCTCGAGGTGGGAAATGCGGCTCCGGAGAAGCTTGTTCGTAGCAAAAAGTTCAAGCTTATCGAGAAGGAAGTAAACAAGGTATGTCAAAACAAAAATTAGATCGTTGACGGAATATGCATGAATTTGAGAGTACATGTCCATATTAACGCTTTCAGGGGCAGTAGGACGTATACGTCCCACTTGTTTTTTCGCAGTTTTTTAAGCATTTCTGATACATTTCACCTTGTTTAGTGCACAAGTATTTGATTTTAGACTCTTAAGGGTGCATGTAAAGTAATTATCATGAAAAACTGTGTAAAATTGTTTATTAATAATTTGTTATAAATAATTGAAGTCGAAAAAAACACTTTTTTCGAATAAAATCGGCTGTTTATAAAGTACTAGTCCTATAGATGTGACAAATTTCTTCCAGTTAGATAACACGTAGAACTGTAACATATATTTTTTGCAGAATTTTCGGCAGGCCTGTTTCTTTGTTTCATTTTTTGAATTCATACAAAATTACGATTTTTGACGAATTTTCGGCATAAGTGCATGTAATGCACCGTATTTGTGATCGACTATTATTAAATCGTAAAAAAATGCTTTTCGGGCCACTGATTGAGAATATAATGTAAAAACTGCAAAATTCAAAATGGCAGATTCAAAATAGCGGATTCAAAATGGTGGCTTCAAAATTACGGTTATATTAGTGCAAATTCGCAATTTTTTGCAATTGCTATGAAAGCTAGTGTATGGGGGTTTTTGAGTTCGCTGATTACAAATCTGATGTCAGAATTGCAAAATTCAAGAAGGCGGATTCAATACTGCCTGCACGGTATTGGAGTGGGGACCGTCCAAAAAATACCCATACAGCAAGTTTTGTGGCAATTGTTCGAAATCTTCAAAATTATAGTAAAATAGTCACCATCTTATAGTCGGTTAGTATTTAGGAGATATACGTGTTTTTCTAAGTCAGAGTCAAAATGATAATTTTCGGTTTTGATTTGGGGATAATACTAGGACGAATGCTGAATCTATTGGCACTATACTCGTATACCGGAAACAAGAAGTGAGTATATACATGTTCGATCAAAAAACTACAGCACGTGCGCTTATGGCACTCTTTAGAGTTTAATAGCGTCTTTCACTGAGCTAAAATTGACCGATTTGACGTACAAAATGCTTGCCCTTCCACCCTGTCCGCCCGATTTAGTTCACTCGGATTACCATTTGTTCACTAGTTCTTCGTAACTGCTTAGGTTTTGGCCGGTGTTGTCCGTCCTCCATTTTCTTTCCAGTTATGGTAACTTACACCTCAACCTCAACTGTATTACATAAGTAGCACTACGGGCCGTAGGTCTTTAGACACCATACACAGTGCGGCAAATAAGTATCAGTACTCAAGTTACTTTTCAGCAACCAGCAACGCCATCTGAAAGTGGGTGGTTGCATTTTGTAGCTTAAATCTACTTGACCATAGCCATCAATGCTTGGAGCAATCGGATCACAAAGAACAGTGTTATGACAGTTCTCGTGAAACAACTTTTGATTCGATGTAGAAATTTCGACATGGAGCAAACAGCGGTTATTAAATTCAACGCAGAACTTGGTGTATCTGCAGCAGAAACGTTTCGTTTGATGTGGCAAGTGTACGTCGGTGATTGTTCAAGTAGAACAATTTTTTTTCTATGACATAAATGTTTTTTGGATGGTCGAGTGTCGCTAGATGATGACAAACGTGAAGAAAGACCAATTTCAGTTCGCACACCCCAAATGATTGAAAAACTTCGGGAGCTCGTAGCAAATGACCGCAATGCTTCTCTAAAATGATGGAAGAAGCTTTGAATATCAGTATAGAAACAATTCGAATCATTCTTCACGAGGATTTAGGCAAAACAAAGGTCTGTGCAAAGTTTGTTCCACACACGTTGTCGGACGAGCAGAAATCACTTCGTGTCAATCATTCCAGGGCGATCGCTGCAGCCGCCAAAAATGATCCAAACTTCCTGAAATCAATTTTTACGGGCGATGAAACATGGTGCTTTTAATAAGATCCAGAATCTAAGCGCCACAGTGTGGAATGGAAGTCGAAAAATTCACCAGAAGCCAAAAAAACACGAAAAACTCCTTCAAAAATGAAAACAATGCTGATCGCATTCTTCGATAGCAAAGGAATTATCCACAAAGAATTCCTTCCAACAGGTCAAACTGCTACTAGCGCGTATTATCTCGAAGTTTTAAAGCGTTTAATGGGCAGAATCCGTCGTATTCGACCCGAATATCGCGATGGAGAGAAGTGGTCGCTGTTGCACGATAACGCACCGAGTCACAACTCACTCATTGTGCGTCAGTTTTTGGCCCGAAATCAAGTCTGTGTTTTGAACCACCCACCTTATTCACCAGATTTGGCACCGTGTGACTTTTCCTTGTTTCCAAAGATGAAATTAAAATTGAAAGGATGTTTTTTTTGAAGACGTAGAGACCATCAAAACGGCTTCGACAAGGGCGTTGGAGACTATTCCACAAAATGAGCTTGCGCATGC
>CAKNWT010323558.1:0-14970 GCA_932066315.1 Andricus coriarius
TATATTATAAAATAACGCAAAGGATTGTAAATTTTTATCAAACGAATGATATAAAGTTTACTTTTGTGTGATATTAACTATTCACTTAAAAGAAAGTATAGATTGCAGAATTTTTAAAGAGATTTTCACTTTCATTAGGAGAGGAATTACACAGCAGTTAGGTAAAATGACAGTCGGCTTTCCCAGAGGTCTTGTAGATCAAGACGCTTGGTAGCCACCAGGAGCTTGGCGATCGAATTCGAGGGTCAATGGTTTTTATCATTGACGGTTTATGTTAGAATCTTCAGTTTTATTTAAGCAGATTTCCGGGGATCCTTCTTTTTCGTTCTGGGGTGTATTTGGGTCTGTATAGAATACCTCATGTTTTATTTGTGAAACCGGTGAGCAATTTTGATACAGGATCCTTTATCTGATTAGAATTAATTTCTTCGGGAACGTCCGTGAAACGCACGCTATTTTGTCGCTGAGTTGCTACGACCTTTATACAGCCTTAGTTTGCATGGCACCTCTGGGTGAGATGGCTTATTCAAGTCGTCGGCCTCCTGCAGTGATTTTAGATGTTCTTCGAAAGCCTTTAGGATGCGGAGCACTATGAGCGTGAATCCGCCATCATCAAATTCTCTGCAGGAATCTTGCTTTGTCAATAGTTACAAAAGTTTTTTATCATTTTTATCTGCAGAGACATGTGCTGTTGCAAAGGTGGAGGGTCCTTATGATGAAAACCTAAAGTTTATGTATAGAAAGTGCTGGTTCCTTGTAGGGAATCTTGCTCTGTTCCCTCTCACGCCAGTTTATCTGCTTCTTCATTTACTTCTATCCCTTGGGTGCCAGGAACATAATTCCGCGTCACCTCTAAGGTTTCTGAAGCTGATTTCAGTTCTAAGAATTCATCCTTGTTGATTACGCTGCCAATGAGCAACTTGGAATCTGTTTTAATACTAAGCTGTTAGAGTCCTGCGCCTGTGGCCCTCTGAGCGGCTATCACAGCCACTTTCATTTCTTTCATTTTGATTGTTTGGCGTCCTGTAACTGCCAGCCAGACGTTTAGGGGATGACTTTTGCCAAATCATACACCAATTTCAGCTCGGGAGTTGCCTTTCGAATCAGGGCGCCTTGCCCGACAATGTATAAGCAACATAGGGATCGCATAAAGGAGGTATCCATGTAGCCTTTGAGGGTTAACGCAGTGGTACACTTCTAGGTAGGCCATTGCCTTTGAAGTTCGATTGCGCATGTCCTACGTCTGGCCGGACGCTGTAACTTTTTCTAAAAACGGTTGCAATATAATCTTCATTATTACCTTCTTCAAATGATGATTTCAATAAAGAGCACTCTTCACTGGGGAGGGCGTTTTTGTGATTTTGAGTTTAGGGTTGCAATATCGTAGCCTTGATGCAACTGTGCTTCGGTCTATGTTAGGTGCCTTCAAACCTCTCGGAGGTCGGAAATTGTCGTCTAGGTTTAGAACTGGCCTTGCCTTCTCTATCGGATCCAGCTGATTTCTTGCTTGGGGTCTGGTACTTTTGTCCAAATTCTTGGTAGTTGGGGTCGCAGGTGGCTTGGGCAGAGAAGTTGGTTTCGTTTTAATAATGTTGAACTAGCTAGACCTCACGATGGTCGGATTTTTCTGAGCTGCCGGGAGGGGTTGTGAGTCTTTCGGCATGATGGGGAGGGGGGGGCTGGTTTGCTCGGACTGGATTCTAAGTATATCACCGTCGGATTGCTCATCAAACACTGGATGTTCAGACATAGAGCATCCTATGAACGGGCTGATGACCACATGCTTACATAAATTTCCTTCCGTAAAGGTAGTGGCTTATTTCATAAGCGCTCATTGCCTTTGATTAATAGGCAATAGGAATGTCTATCCCGTCCTTTTCTTGTGATAGGATAACTCCCACAGCGTACTCTGAGGCATCTGTGGTAAGTTTAGTTTCTTTCTTGAAATCCGAATATTGAAGGAAAGGCTTTCATCTTTTATGGATTAGGTTTAACTCCATTTTGTCCAATTATGTGACCTAGATATGCCACTTCTTTTCGCAATATGTCACATTTTTCTAGCTGGAACTTCAGGTTTGCTTGCCGTTAGCGTGCGAGAAGGCGTTTCGCCATCGTGTGGAGTTTCTCAAGTGTTTTTGAGAACAGCAATACGTCGTGAGGATATATGAAGGCGTCCGTGCCATGCATTCTATTCAATAATCCGTCCATCAGAGGTGGAAAAGTTCACTAGGCATTTTCATGCCCTTTTGCATTCGGAGATACTCAAAATGACCTTGAGGCATAGAGAAGGCCGTTTTTGTCGATCGTCGGGGTGCGTTTTAACTTGGTGTTATATGCTTGCTAAACCAAAGACAGAGAAATACTGTGCCTTCCCTAGATTGTCCAGTATTTCTGTAATATTTGGCAGGGGGTGTACAACCCCTATGACTTTTTCGTTGAGCGCCCCATAATCGATGACAACCCAGTATTTTTTTTGTCCTGAGGCATTAGCTTTCTAAAGGATTATCATTAGTGGTGAATTTTAGGGTTATTTCGATGGTCCGATGATTCCGTTCTCGAGTTGTTTTTCGACTGCTTGCCCTATATCTTCGGCCGAATCTTGAGCCTGTCAATATTTTCTTTGCTGTATGACTATATTTTCAGTCATGGTTATTTGGTGATGAACCAAGCGGATTGCTTTTAGATTCTCGACACTAAAATGGAATATAACCGGAAATTGATTTTTCCATTGGGCAACGTATTTTTTTTTCTTCATCATTTAAATGAGAGAGGTATAAACTGTTAAAAACGCACTCCACGCGGGTTTGCTCCTTCTTAGGTACATCTTCATTCGATTCCATTGGCTCTGAATTGGGAGATCCTTCCCCTTGAATATTATAGTACTCAAAGGGGATGATTCCTAGAGGGGGAAGGGCTAGCTCGACTACCTCTTCAGTACTGCTGGTTACACATACATGACACTTCCTGTTTTTATTTGTGACCGCAGCTTCAGCAAAATATATTCTGGCCGCATATAATATGCGAACAAACGGTTTAGTTTCAGATTTTAATCTTCTTTTTCCTTCCTTGGATTCTTCGTCTACAAACGGAATTGGTGTTACCGGGTTAGAGACCGTGACCACAGAATTCCGTCTGTAGAGATAGAAAAATTATTTCTTACCACTTCGAAATCCGCCGGGCCCCTTAAGCCAACATTTCGAGTGCGCATAGGTTCTTTAATCCGTGGTCGGCTATTCCATACATTGTTGTAATTAAGTTATTAGGAGTAGTCACATCCTATGGTTTCCGTGTCGCTGAATCCGAATCCGAAATCACAATTCACAAATTAAAAACTTGTTTTCGTGTTGATTTTGTTGTGAAAGAAGCCCATGACGGTGGTGTACACGAGCTACCCAGTCTCACTGCTCACTGCAAAGCAGTTTGATCTCTTCAGGGAGGACACCTGGAGGGTGCTCAAAAGAGTTTCCCCAGATCAATGGCCAAAATTAGAGACTAACTTCTGTAGGAGAGGGGTCATCGTATTTGTCGCAGACAACTCAGCGTCTAAAGCATAACTACATAATCCAGTGGCCGAGACAAGGCCCTGGGCAGGCGCAGACTTAAAAGTATGTGGGGTTCAGTTGCTCCAAAAGATGGTGGGGGCTATGTCGTGGTTCCCAGGGAAGCTGGAAGACCTGTCTGTGGTCCCTCGGCAATTGGAGGGATTCTACTTTTCACTAAGGAAAGCGTCCTGGCGAATAGCCAGGAGCGGTTGACCTTAGGAAAAAGACAACGCGGAAGGTACCTAGCGACTTCTAGTTGTACGAATTCCTCAGTCTAAGACTAGGGCTCTTGCGCTCCTCAACAACAGGCTCTTCTACCACCTTGGACAGGTCAACTTTAGGGTTGCCGGCCTGGGATAGGAGAAGCCTGCCGAGATACAGGAAAACCGGTAGCAGACCTAAAATTACTGCTCCTGGCCTTACATTTCCCAAATGAACTAGCATCACAGCAAAGGCGCATCTGCGGTACTACAGAGGGGCATGGCTTCGAGGCACACAGGCATCTCGCTCATCCAGGAACCTTGGTAGGATCGACATGCCATAAGGGGATTAGGGAGCCTATCTTTAGCCGTTCGGTTGGCTGCGACAAATACAAAGACTCCACCAATACAGAAGGAAGTCTCGAATTTTGGGAAATGATCAGGGGCCATCTTTCGAGCACCCGCCAGTTGGTCTCCCTGAAGAGCTCAAACTACGCCGCAGTGAGCAGTGAGTTTGGGTAGCCCTTGTCCACCACCGCGGTCGTCCGTGGGTTAACTTGTGCCTCGTCCTTTTATTGGCCCCCCCCCCCCCCCCCGTTGTGGTTTCCAATGAGCTACTCCCTCACTTCTGGGCCTCGGTGCTGGTTGTCGGCGATGTGGAAATAAACAATTCATATGTACTTCGAACCGTTAAATGTGTATTGTCTGTCAGAATTTTCGAACAAGCCCGACCGAAAAGTAATGGGCCCCGGAGACCAAAAAAGATTACTTCTATCTATTTTTCACCGCTAAATCCGAATTTTTGGTCAAGATTGAAGAAAAACACGTTTTTTTTACATATTTTGCAATACAAAAATAGCCAAAAAACAGGTTTTTTTCAGGTTGGAAAAAAGCTTGAGGGTGATGGCGGAATTCTGACCTTGAATTCGGAATCAGCGACCCAAAATCCATACGATGTGACTACTCTTGTCCGTCGGACAACCTAATTTTCTTGTGGGGGTGTGTAATTTTTAATATTAAGAACCAGTAACAGAGCTCTAACTACTCAAATGTACCGGAGGTTCAAGCTGCCAAATTAGTTTTGTTAATTTTTTTTAATTTTGTGGGATCATGATCAACTTCTTATTAATTCAAGATGCTTTCTTTTTCGGCTCTTCTGTTAGCGTTGAATCTCAATAATGAAAAGCATTTTCTTTTGAATAACTGACGTGTTGAATTTAGTTTTAATTTTAGTTTATTCAAATTAAAGGAAAATAAAATAGAAAACACATAGTAAAATTCCAAAGGAATCAAGAAAACAAAAGTGATTTCATATTCGCCTTACCCTAACTTATAGCTACCGCCACATTTTATTTACCAGAGAAAAAGAAGGAGCGGGCAAGGATTAGATTTCTTGACTTTGGGATAGGCTGTAACTAGTCGGGTTTACACCTTTCCCTGGACCGTCGTACTTCGAAGAGAACTGCTCTGAGCCTAATTCGCCGTTTTCATTCTGGGTGTACCAAGCTGATTTGCAGAATGGGGACAACCTTCACGGTGTTTTACGAACGTTTGTAGATCTGTTTGGGCGAGTCCATTAAATTGGTCAAATAAGGTCCGATGATGCCATCATCTGATGCCGTCCGGTGCGTCCGAATTTGATAGAAACGTAGGTCCGTTGGTGCCATTTGAAGGGTGATGTCTGTTGAAATGTTATCAAAAATAAGGTGTCAGGTCGGTTTACCGTTTGAAAGCTTTGTTCCTGGCTGATGACTAACTTCAATTATTAATGACGTCGCGACCCAGGCTAGTTACGCGTCGAGTACAGACGAATACGAGGAATCGTGTTTTTCCTGATTTCTTAGTATTTATAGTCGGTACAAGAAGTAGTAAAGGACTGCAACGAGAATGTTAAGTGTGATTGAATCGATGGTACGAATGCATAGGCGAGGTAGGGAGTTTTGGTAAGCAATGCTAATTTTGATTGGATGTTCGTTGTCAAGCAACAATTTGGAAAAAAAGCCGTGGAAGAAAGCTTCATTGGGAATCGCTGACTTCTAAAAGGTTTATAGCTGTCCATTACCTTCATTTAATAATTTTGAAAATACTTCGTAATAGTAAGAAATTGTTAGTTAGGCAACACTAATTCAAGTATTATAATTAAGTGTTTATTATTATTGGTCAGATAAGCTCTCAAAACGGATCGTTTTTTTGCCTAGGATGGACGTTGGGAGATAATAAAATGCACTCGCACCGCTAACAAATCGTTAGGTGCTGTAGTAAATAGGTACAAGCGTCAAACGGTGTCTTTATGAGTACTCACCTTGCAACGATTTGTATTGTCGTCTTTTCTCTTTCCTTCTCTCTGGTTCTCGCGCCGTGCAAGTACAGGACGTAACAGCGGACCGATAAGTAACAATATTTGTTATAAAAAATTTGAATATAAGAAATTATTATATTATTATTGAATATTAATTTTCAAAGTAATATTTTGACGATAAAATTACTTGCTTTCTTCGACAAGGTCGAGTAGATAATAAAAATGTGTCATTCGATATCATTGGTTAATTTTATAAATAATGGATCTAAACAAATCTTCGGAGTGGATGTATTAAAACAAAAAGGAATAATGTTGATTTTAGTTATTGTTAGGTGATAAGCAAATCTTAGTAATATACATTTTTATTTGTTATACCTTATTAATTCTACAAAGGAAAATAATTAAATAATTTTTTTATAATTTATCTTTTTCTGTGTCTTGTCGAGTTTGACCGCAAAAGGCAATTTTTTATTATTTTTTTGTGCTATCAAAATTTGAATTTTCGATTTTTCGAGAAAATTCAAAAAGTCATTATGACGTGTTTGTAGGGTGTTTAAAAAAAAAAACGTTTTTCTTATCAAGACTTTTTACACATGGTGCATTGCGTGGCTTGAAATATTCATTTCCATTTGTTTCTTTTGAATTTTGTAAATGCTTTTACTCTGGTAATTTATCTTTTATCGAAATTGAATTCTCATCCTAAATGTCTGGCCGACGAACCTGACCCTCAGTTCAATACAGTAAAAGAGTATATATAACGAAATCCAATCCAATACGTAAATTCTTTCGAAAGTTATCATAATGACAGACTAAACATCTACAGACTAAAAATCTACGGACACAGAAACACATACAAACACACGCCCAGCCAGACAGACACATTTGCGAAGACCTGTTTTTTGGGTTCAGAAGGTGTAATATAATAATTTGTAATTTGTAAATATAAATAATTTGTAATAATTTATAATCGGAAAATGTACGCAGTCAGACAAGAGATTTGAGGTTAACATAGAAATAAGCTAGATTTTTACTATCCAAAGATCAAAAGTTGCCACTACCAGTTTAAAAAAACTCTAAAGATTATCCGCCTTGCTCTCAATATTTGACTTAATTATTGTACAATTATGTAGTTAAAGTGATTAGAAAAGGTTGCACGATCTAGCCCTGTAACTTTTTTTTTAAATTTTGCCTATTAAAACTTTTATGTATAACGCGCTGTTTTCTTAAAAAAATAATTTTTTATGTTTTGACAAAATATCGATTAAAATGAAACTGGTAGTTTTATTGAAAACCATGCAGTTGAAAAATTTCTTTCGACCCATTCTAGGTGAACGATTTTGACCTCTACTATTTTATTTTGACCTGCTGATAGCAAAAAAATATTACATTAGATCAAAACCGATTTCAAAACTAGACTAGGGCAGGCATCTTTCAAATCTTACACTTTGGGGTCGGTCGTTGCGCTTCGCACACTTTAACCTGTATACTAGGGTGGTTCTTATTTATAATTGGTGGATTTGTGTTTCGAATTCCTCTGCTCTTAACCTCCGCTTTTGATCGAATGCTAAAAAAAATCTGAAGATTTGAGCAAAATCGGTTGATATTTAGGGGTGGCGCAAAGACCATGAATTTTTCCGTTGATTTAACATGGGAAAAAGTTAGCTTTTTGTAAATCTAATATTTGTATATCATTAAGCTATTTCCCTTTCGGCGAGCCTCTAGGGGTAAGCGTGACACTACCCGATTCGGGTAGTGCTTTTTAAGGTGGATTTGTAGTAAATGGGCTCACCACACCACACATATTTAAACGCAATAATATATTACAAATAATTCCGTGTTTGAGTATATTGTTCAGAATTTGTCAGAAAATAAGAATCAATCATAAATTTTAAAATTTAATAATGTTAGGCCACTCTTATGGGTCCCAGAGGAAAACCCCATCAGTGACAAATGTAAATTTTACGTAATATTGCGGTAACTTGAGAATATACAGTCATTTACACGCATCTTTTTAAATCTTATGTGTTCAAGTAGGTCATTGTCCTTTACTCACACTTATTGCGTGTATAACATTTCATAATTCATCGTAAAAACCTTGAAAATTGTAAAATTTTATTCTTTTTTGGTTATAATATTTGATTTGGAGAGCACAAAATAAATCACATGTATTTGATCATGTTATTGCATGTTCTTATTCAAGGACAACCTTCAAACTAATAACGTCGTCATCTCACATACATGTTAGATACTGACTACTTACGTATATATTTGTACTCTGATGATGCAATAAAATATTCTTCAGTTACATTTGTTGACCCACTTACTCACAGAAGCATTAATCAGTTTTTCCTCTATATTGCGAAAATGAGGATGGTCTGTACATTCGTTTTCATTCTGTCGGTCATCTTTAATTCTATTGGTGAATATACTAATATAATATATCTATCATTTTTATTATATTGTATATAATACATGCATGAATACGGCCATTTCTCAGGCCTGTGGAGCGAACATAAAGTCTCCCTTTCCAGCTTATATTCATGTAATGTCTCGACTCCTCATAAATGAGGAGTCGAGACATACCTGCTGTCTCATTTTGCCACGTCTCGTTTTGCCATGTTTCATTTCTCCTCGTTTGTCTATTACTGAATTATTTCATATCAAACATGAATATGTTACGATTTTTTCGAAGATTTCACTTCACTCTCTAAGTGTTTTTCTTTGTTCTTATTGATAATTTATTTTGCCGATTATAACAACAGAATAAATACGTGAATATACAATCATACATACATGCATTTCGTAGGAGTGCACCCAGAGAAATAATTGATTTGATTCAACAAAACAGTTTGTTCAACCTACTTTGTTTGTTGAAACTAAAAAATTTGGTCAGCGCAAATAAACCTTTGGTTATTTAAAAAAAAAACAACGAATTAATTTGGTCAATTCAAAGTAATTATTTATTTAAGCATGTTAACTTGATTCAACCGGATGAGGACAGGCCACGCCGGTGGCCAGTTTCCGCAACGAAAAGTTTCTAATCGTACTTCGTGTCAGAAATATGTGAAAAAGTGAGTGATACGAAGTGGACACTAACAGTGTTAACTATATTAATGAACTGGGGACTGCAATAGTATGCAAAACATTTTTAACGTAAATGCAACCTTCAGTTCGCATGTTTCACACCGGTGCAGGCAATCTAACCTTCAAATCCATAAGTGATGAAAGAACCCCTTCACACATGTATGGATCATACAAAATATTTGGTTGGATTAACCAACTTATTTGGTTGGATCAACCAAAATACTTATTTGGTTGGATCAACCAAAATATTTATTATAATCAGAAAAACTTTATTAACGAGAAAATTTGGTTGAATTACCAAACATTTAATTGACCCTATAGCAATGTATTCATTTGTTTGATCCAACCAAATTTTTGTTGAATCAAACAAACTTTTTTCTGAGTGTGAATTATAAAATCGGTTGTGTGCTGATTATATGAGCTGATATAAGCCTTATTTCTCACTTATTTATTACTTATTATACACTCGAATTTCATAAGCTTTAAACAATATGTGGTAATAAGAGTGATTCAAGTAGAAACGCACTTTCGATATTCTAAATGTCCCGAAAAATATATTCTATTTACCAAACGTAGACACTAGACATCACATTATTTTTAAATTCCGCTCTAAAATATAAAAAATTAAATAAGCGTATTCCCCGGAAAAAACGAGAAAACCCGAGGACTATGGCCGAGAAAACGAGACAGAACCGAGGAATGAACGATGCAAAAGCGAGCCAAGCTCGATATTCCTCGTCTCGGAGGACATCACGATTTAATGGCCATTAGATATCAACGAACTTGAAAAGCGGCTCTTAAGATCGGCTCCTACGGCTCTCACTGAAAACATACATGCATCAATAATGTCCCTCTTTTTTTTCTTTGTGCATAATCTACTACTAAGCTTGGAACAAAAAAAATTACTTGTTAGCAATAGAATAGTTTCGGTCAGATATTAGAAAATAAAGAAATTAATTTTTTGATTTTTCACCAAACAGTTGGTCTTACAGACAAAGAGTTGTATTTGTTATTAAGGGAGAATAATGTTGGTACTGAAACAATCTAGAAGAAAAATAACGTGCCCTAATAATGAATCGGACTTATGTTCTTTTGAATTTGAAAGAATTTAAAGGAATTTCATGCTTTGTGTTCAATTCAAACACAGTGAGCCAAAATCATTTTCAACCTAACATTTCTATGGCACAAGTTTCCTTTACAGAATCCTTTACTCATAATTTTCAAGTATTTTATACCAAAAACGAGTATAAAGTATCAAGCTCTTTCTGAAGTTTGTTTAACAAGAAACATGCATCCTCCATTTCTTTTCGCAGAGTTAAGTTCACAGTCAAACAGAGATGGCCTCGACACACCTCGCGCGGTTAACTGTCGCTCTTCTCGTTCTCGCGGTATACTTCAGGCTCCCGAGGAGCATCCAGTTCGTGCCAGGGACAGGCCGCCTCCTAGTAGGTCTCCTTCTTCTAAAGTACTTCCACACACATTTGGACAACTTGGATACATTAGGCTTATTTCCCGCAAAAATCAGAATCTACGATTCGAATTTCGAAGATACGTTTTTCCTAATGGTTACCCAATTAGATTGCGACCAAAAAAAAATATATATATTCCAGTGCCAAACAAAGAACATGTTGTATTATCAGCATCCAACGGTGACATTTTTGCAATATTAGAGTATAGCGGGATTCTTCGTGGAATATACGCCACAACTGCATCTAAATCGAGAATTAAAGTGAATATGACAAGCTGAAACGTTGATACTTTGACCCGAGATGAAATTCGAGTTTGTCCAGTGGGTGAGAATCACCCAATGTTCCCTGGAAATTTCATTAAAGCCTCAGCAAATCACGATTCACTAAAGTCCGAATGGAATCCTACTAGCAAACGCAACTCTAGTTCTTCTTCTTTTGACAGACAACATTCACCTGACCGTACTTCTAATGAGGAGCCTCCTCTTCATTCCGGAACCAGGTCGCCTCCTGGGTGGTCGCCTTCGTCTAAAGTACTTGGTTATGCACTTGCACAACTTGGACATATTCGGCTTGTTCCCCGCACAAATCGGAACCTACAATTCGAATTTAGAAGATACGTTTTTCCTGCGGGTAAACCAATCAGATTGCGAACAGAAGAACAAAGCTATATTCCCGTTCCAGCCCAAGAACAGATTGTAGTATCAGCATCCAATGGTGACGTTTTTGCAATATTAGTGCAGAGCGGGTTTCTTCGTGGAATATATTCATCAAATAGAGTTCATGCGAGAATGAAAATAAATATGATAAGCGGCAAAGTTGATAATTTGACCCCAGATGAAGTGCGATATTCTCCATTAGGCGGACGTCGTAAAATCTTCCCTTACAATTATATTAAAGCTGTAGCAAATGACGACTCACTACAGTATGAATGGAATACGAATAGCGAACGTTACCCTGGCTCTTCTTCTTCGGTCACACAATATTCACCTAAACTGACTTCACCTCACAAGCCTCCTCTTCGTGCCAGTTCCATGTCCTCTCCGAAAAAGCCTCTTTCTGTTCAAGTACTTGGATGCGAGATAGAAGAACTTGGCCATGTTCGGCTTATTCCTTGCACAAACAAAAACCAACGATTTGAATTTCGAAGATGCGTTTTTCCTGCTTATAAACCAATTCAAATGCGAACAGATCATACGAACTATAAGTTTGGGCCAAACCAAGAATATATTGCATTATCAACATCGAGCGGTGATATTTTTGCAATATTGGATTATAGTGGGACTCCTCATGGAATATATAGAACAGATGAAAATAATTTGCGAATAAAAATAAATATAATAAGCGGCAAAGTGGATAATTTGACTGCAGATGATATAGGGTGTTGTCCAGCAGGAAAAAATCACCCAGTTTTTCCAAGCAGTTTTATTAAAGCTTTTGCAAATTACGATTCACTAGAGCCCGAATGGAACCCCAATGGCAAACTCTATCCTGGTTCTTTTTCTTGTGCCAGACAGAATGCACCTGTCCGGACTTCTTCCCAGTAGCCTCCTCTGCATGCCATGTCCAGTTCACCTCCGCGCAGAACTCTTTCTCATGAAGTACTAGGATATGCACTCGGACAACGTGGATATATTCGGCTTAGTCCCGAGCCAAATCAGAACCGGCAATTCGAGTTTCGAAAATACTATTTTTCCGTCGATAAAGAAATACGACTGCTTGCAGGAAATGGTAAATTTGTATCACGCGAAACCAAGTATATATTATGTTATCAACATCCAATGGTGACGTTTTTACAATAATGCAGTATACTGGGATTCCTCGTCAAATATATAAGCAAGCGAGAAATAATTTGAGGATGCAAATCAATACGATAAGGGGTGATGTTAAGAATATGATATCAGATGAAATGAAGGAATGTCTTGTAAGGTAGATATTACCCAGTCTTTCTACGCCTTTTTATAAAATTTGTTGCAAATTGCGATTCACTGGAGACTGTGTATTATTACTTCAACGAATAAATTGTAAAATGAAACATAATAATCTTTGTAGCCTGAAGTTAGATCAAAATTAAATTGAAAGATTAAAACATCATTGTATTTTTTTTCAAATTTTCGTCTGAATTGCTATTTTTTAAAATTTAATGTCAATGCAAATAACCAGCTTTTTCGTAAACGATTATGTTTTTTAATATTGAAAACCTGTGAAAGAGCTCTTATTACTGTAATGTACCGGCGGTTCAAGTTGTCAAATTAATTTGAATTATTTGTTCAATTTTGTGTAATCGTGATTCCCGTCTTATTAATGCAAGGTGTTTCCTTTTTCGGCTTTCCTGTTACCGTTTAATTTCCATGATAAAAAGTGTTTTCTTTTGAATAACTGACGCACTGACTCTAGTTTTGATTCTAATGTGTTCAACTTAAAGAAAATGTAATAGAAAAAATAGTGAAATTGTAAAGGATTTAAGGAAACACAAGTGATTTTATATTCGACTTACCCTAACTTATAGCTACAGCCACACTTCATTCGCTAGGCGGAAGGAAGAAGTGGGCAAGGATTAGATTTCTCGTTTTTGGGAAAGCATGTGACTTGTCATGTTCACACCTTTCCCTGGACCGTTTCACTTGGTCGAAAACTGTTAAAACTTTTGCAAATTACGATTCACTAGAGTCCGAATGGAATCCTAATCGCAGATTCTATCCTGGTTCTTCTTTCTGTGGCAAACAGAATGCACCTTCCCGGAATTCTCCGTACTAGCCTTCTCTGCATTCCAGGTCCACTTCTCATCCGAGCAGGACTATATTGTATTATATTGTGTTATCAAAATCCATTGGTGACGTTTTTGCAGTACTGGAGTATACTGTGATTTTTCGTGAAATACACTATAAGACAGATAGCTCTAACTACTATAATGTACCGGCGGTTCAAGTTATCAAATTAATATTATTAATTTGTTCACTGACTGTTCAATTTGAAGAAAATGTAATGGAAAACATATAGTAAAATTCCAAAGGATTTAAGAAATCACAAGCGTTTTCATATTCCACTTATCCTAACTTATAGCTACTGCCACACCTCATTCTCTAGGGGGAACGAAGGAGTGGGCAAGGATTAGATTTCTCGTTTTCGGGAAAGGATGTAACTTGTCATGTTCACACCTTTCCCTGGACCGTTGCACTTGGTTGACAACTGCACTGGGCCCGACTCGCCTTTTTCATTTTGGGTGTACTAAGCTGATTTGCAGAATCAACACAACCTTCACGGTAGAAAACGATCGCTGCTGGTTTCGAATTTAAATGGCTACACATCTGTACGCCTTTATGTCACTCAAATTCGCGCTCTTTCTGCCGTCGACTAAAGATCCAATGGTGTCATGCGCCCGTCTAGTCAGGTCATCTGCTAGTTTGGTTCACGAAAAATATATACATGGAATGCTTTTCATGAGAAATTTTCGTTAAGGGGTTCCTTTTAACACATTAAAAACGCTAGAACAGATCAATTGCCAAACCGGTTTTTTTTCGAAAACGGTTCCAAAAGTTACTTTTGCGTGGACTTATAATTCCCATTGCATTTTAGAGCAAAATATGTAACAGGGAAAAGAAAGAAAGGTCTTAAAGACTTTTTTTCAGATGTGCGCAGAATTTTATAGACTCTATTGCATCCTCTGGCAGCATCAATGCAAACTAATCGTGACTCGATTTGTTTTGAAAAACTAAACTCCACTTTTTTGGCCGTAAAAACAGGCAAATATGGCCAAATTTGAGGAGTCATAACGTATGACCAAAGGTACAAAGGTACACAGTCTTTTTTGAAACTTAGCGATTTTTCGCTGAAAATCCGAAAAAGTGGGGTTCCATCAATATATCCTAATTCGAAACTTATGGAAGGTAGCTGCTGATTATTTGAGTATCAAAATTTTCACATAATTTTGTCCTCTTTTATTCCAATGTTGGACATTTTGCTCTAAAATGCAATGTTGTCCCGGTTCGTCTGAATTTTGTTAGAAACACATGTCCGTTGTTGCAGTTTAAAGGGCGACGTCCGATGATACTTAATAAAAAAATCAATCAATGAAGTAACGTCCCAGCTCAGTTCCGCGTCAAGTGCAGGCGAAAATGAGAAACTGTGTTTTTCTCGGATTCCGCAGTACTTCTTCTCAGTGCAAGAAGTAGTAAAGAACTCTGATGAGAATTTTGAGTGTGATTGACTCGAAGATACGAATACGAAGGTGAGGTAGGGCATTTTTCCAAGCATTTTGTTAATTTTGATTGGATGTTCATTCTCAAGCGACAATTTGGAAAGGAAGCATGCAGGGAAGCTATATTAGGAATAGTTTAGGGGAAAGTGGGGTATGGTGTCAGTGCGGGGCACGGTGACTC